>CP135555.1:2217242-2281331 GCA_032402905.1 Khaya senegalensis | reverse complement strand
ATAATTTTTGGGTATGTATGCTACCCATTTTCGAGTTTATACAACCAAAACAAATTCAAGTGTATACTCTTAGGTTTTTGTCAAGATTATAAGGGTTACAAATGTCTTCATAAATCTAAAAAAATCTACGTCTCTACACGTGTAAAGTTCAATGAACGTGATTTTTCTTACTTGAATGGCTCAAATTTTAGCTTAAGAAAGAATAGTTCAAATGATTTAACTCAAAGCATACACTTTTAGTTTTTTTTAGTGCCAATTTAGGGGTCCTTTAATTTAGAAATAAAAGTTAATCCATCTTCAGCTACTGCTTACCAGAATGCTCACATACACTTTTAGTAATAATTAACATTCAATGGTCATCAAATCCAAATCTAATATATACAAGCCAAAGATTTACCTAGCTTCAAGGCATAGTTCAGAGCTAGAATAAGTTCCTATTACAAGTAGAGTAGTAGTTAAGAATGGAAATTAGAAGAAGGAAATGGAAGAAGAGTATGCAACATTGAAGAAAAATAATACTTAGGACATTGTGCCCCAAAAAGCTAAAATGAAGGTTGTTGGCAGTAAATAAGTATTTAAGGTGAAGTATAATTCAAATAAACAGTGTTAAAGTATACTGAAACTTTCAATCCAATAGTAAAGGCTTCAACAATTAGAGCAGTGATCAATCTAGCTATGTGGAATGGATAGCACATTAAACAAATTGATGTCAATAATGCATTTCTCAATGGAGATTTAGTTAAAAAGGTGTATATGACACAATTTAAGCAATTTGAGATTGGAGACAAGACAAACTTAGTTGGCAAGATAAAAAAAGCTATCTATGGTTTAAGACAGGCTCTCAGAGCCTAATATGAGAAGTTAGGATCAACACTAATTGGATGGTTTCAAAAATTTGAAATCAGATACCTCAATATTTTTTTTTTGAAAGAAATGAAGACTTAGTCATTATAATTATATATGTATATAATTATTTAGTGATTGAAAACAATGATAAAATAATCAATTCAATCATTGTAAAACTTAATAAAAATTTTTCTTTGAAAATTTTAGTATCATTAAGTTACTTTTTGGGAATCAAAGTGAAAAAAAGCAACTAAGGAATCAAACTCTGTCAAAGTAAGTATATAGCTAATCTACTTAAGAAGACAAGGACAAACAATAGTAAGTCAAGTCTAACTCCCATGAGCCCGAGTATGAAGCTGTCAAAACATGAAGAAATAGAATTCATGGATAACACTCTTTACAGAAGCATAATCGGAGCCTTGTAATATGCTACAATCACAAGGCCTAAAATAACCTATAGTGTTAAGAAGTTAAGTCAATATCTAGAGTCTCCCAAGCAAGCTCACTAGATGGCCCATAAGAAAATTCTAAGATACTTGTAAGGAACACCAAATTATGGACTCAAATTCGAAAAAGACGGTAAGTTCGAGCTAACAGAGTACATTGTTACTAGTTGGGTAGATAATGTTGATGACAGAAAGTCAATCACAAGTTATATTATTTATCTTTGTAAGAATTTAGTTTCTTGATGCTCAAGCAAATAAAAAGTGATAGCAAGGTCCATCACTGAAGCAAAGTATAAGGCACTAGCACAATTAGTAGCTGAACATGTATGATTAGTATCCTTAATTCATAAGTTAAATATTGATGTGTGGCATGAACCAATGGTTTGGTGTGATAATTTGGGAGTAGCAGCACTTACTCTTAATCTAGTTTTTCATAGATGAACAAATCACATCAAAATTGATGTGCATTAAACAGAGAGAGGATAGCAAATAAAAAACTTGAAGTGAATTATATATCGATCCAAGATCATACTGCAAACTATTTATTAAGCCATTAATCGTTGAAAGGTTCCATTACTTTAGGAACAAGCTAAATGTTCGTATAGACAGTACAACTTGAGAGGAAATATTAGAGTATATGATATAATTCAAGTAATGGCTACAAGACAATCTCAAAGAAATGACAACATATACTATAACCTGTAGGAATTTGGTATTGACAAAAAAAAAAAAAAAAAAATGGAATGCACACACAACAGTAGGATAAGAAGCAATAAAGACTTTGTATCAACATAACAAACTTTGTCATTTATTATTTGTCCTGGTAAATTTAGCTATGTTTTGCATAGCATTCACTAGTATATATACACATGTAAATGGATCATTGTCAATCAATCAAACACACTCATGGTTTCCATTACATTTTGCTTTTATTTGCCTTGTGTTTGGCTCAAAATCTTAGCATTTCTTAGTTTTTCAACTCTGTTGGCTTCAATTTCAAACCATAGTATAAAAAATTAATAGTAGATTATCTTTACGAGAAAGTTTCAGGTATGCCAATCCCATGTGTTAATTATATTGTTAAAGAATGTGATCTTTACAGTGAGCATGAACCTAGGGGGATTTAGAAAGCATACAGAAGATCGTTGTTGATTGATGATGATGATATATATTTCTTCACCAAGTTGAAGAAAAAGACTCTTAAGAGTTTCAAAATAAATCGCAGAGTGGGTTTGGGTTCAAGCACTTGGCAAGAGGAAGATGCTTTTAATGACATTGTATTTAGCAAATTTGAACAGTTAATCAACTCTAAAAAAATGTTTCGCTATAAAAATGAGAAGTCTGAAGATAATGGCTGCTAGATAATTATGAATATACTCTTGATTCTTTTTTATTATGTTAGAATTAATCAACAAATTATATTTTTTTTTACAAAATTTGAAAGGATTAACTAACTAGGAAAAATATGAAATCAAGTTTAGCAAAGAAAAAAACGTTACAACATTTCTTGAATAATAATCAATCTGTCAAGTTAGAGAGGCTTTTGACCTAAAAAGAAAACAAATAAGTAGTTTGTGCAAAAATAACTTGTTTAATAAAAATGGAAATAATAAAGTAGCATGGATGATCAATGATAAAATCTGCAAGCACACCAAGTTATAATAAAAATATTGTTCCCACAAGGAATTTAATGAACTTAATACATTAATTACCACGATTCTAATAATTATGCTTTATTTAGATTCTAACAAAATAAATTAAAATACTATTTAATAAAACTAAATGACTAAACTAAACACTAGAGAATCATTGTGAGAGAAAATCAAATCAAATAAATTACGTAAGGTTTTTAAATATACTTTAGCTCATTAGGGTTTCCTAATTTGAATTATCAACTTCATCTAAATTATTCCATTAATTAAGTTCTCAATTAATTCTATATATCTCTTTTGAGTTTTCACAAAATACTATAAAAAGTCTTTCTAACCAATATCCTTATATAATTAGATTAATTATACATACATCAAGATTTAACTCTTAAAGTTACATAATCAATAACTACAGTCACATTAATTATTTCTTACATTATATGATATGTGATCTAGTGTTCTATATTTTTCTCGTCAAGTACTCAATATTTCACACCATAAATTAATAAATTCAATGGATAGTTAACTTGAAAACATTAAGAACAAATCATACAAATAGAATAAATATGAAATTCATTGATACTTCAAAATTAGTTAACACATAGTGCATAAAAGCTTCATCATTTCTTTAAGTCAAGAAAATCTAATCACTCATGATTTTTAGTTCAATAATATAAAGAATTAAATAAAACATAAACAAAAGAAAATGAATAAGAAAACCCAAAAAATAAATCTTTAAAGCTTGATGGTCTTTTTTGCCTTCTTTTTCTTACATTCATTCCCTTAATTCCTTTGTGTTCTTCCTTGGCTTGGGTAGCTCCCATTTCTAAATTTTCTCTCTTAGTTATCTTTTTTATAAAGTTAAAGTCCTTTTTCTCCTAGAATTAGAAAAATCTTTCACTGCCCTTATTTAAATTAAACTTTCCACTTGAATTTACTTAAAATTTTTTTTTTTACTTTTTGTTCCCAGGACTTTCTTTTCCTGTTAAAACTCTTCTTAATAGAAAATTTTCTTCTTTAACTTAGATTTTTTGTTTTAGGCTAGTAGTTAAAATTTCTCATTTTTAACTATTGTGACCTCGCTGCAACCACCAAAATCTTTTCATTGTAGCGATAGCCTCAAGTTTCTTTATTGTAGTGACTTTAAATCCTTTTCGCTGTAAAAATTATGTAAAATTTGCTCTTTGTGACTTTTGTCTCTAAAATCTACTATTTTATGAAGTTATCCTATTTTATTAACCTATAAACTAAAAATAATAAAAATATTAAAAAATAACATATTTATTATGAAACTACCAAAATATTAAATGAAAATAACTTGCTAAAACCAAGTTATCAATAAGTGGTTTGCATTAATAATGTTGAATGTGAATGTTCTTAAGTATTTATGTTCACCACAATGTAATACAAAGTAAGTTGCAACACTAGCATGATGATTAAATAGAGTTTTTAAAGAAAAGAAGTTAAAGGAATTGATTATTCTAAAGTTGCTAGTGTTGGAAAATTGGTATGGTAGTGCTTGAGTTGATAATTCAAATGTTAACAGTTGTTAAACAACATGAAGCACCTATGTCAGTAGTTTCTTATTATCCAATAGAGATGTTGCAACCAAAAATCTTTAAATGATGCCCACTTAATGTAATACTTGAAGAAGACTTCTACATGCATTGTAAGATGTTTGCAGAAGATGAATTTGATTATCAACCAATTGGAGAAAACTTCCCAAGTGCAGATGTTGATTGGGTGAATGTGCCATTTATGGAAGATATGTTATGTGAGCTTTCTAAGCTTGTAATTGAAGAATATGTTTTTGTCCCATGTGATGATGGAGAACGTGTTGGCATGGTGATAAATAAGAAGATTTTTTCTAATATTAGAAGTGAGGGCAATTTTCAAAAAAATGAATGTGTTGCTTATATGCCAATGGTGTTGCCTGATCGGACATTGTTGAGTGAGATTCCTTAGCATTAGCATTTGTCTGAAGAAAATGGGGTTGCCTTAAGTATGTGTGTTAATATGGAGACTATAATATATATGAGTGAGCTTCCTCAGTTGTGTGAGCTTCCACAACTTCCTTCTTAAGAAAATGTTATAGCTTAAGTGATGGAGAATATGCCAGAAGTACAAGTAACAATTTAAGTGTTGACTAGGAGACAATTATTGATGAAGTGTTGAGTGAGGATCCTCATATTGTGTTTGGAAATTGTGGAAGTAGTTCAAGTGTGTGCTTGAGATTGGATGACCGACAACCTTTAGATCCCTTATTATTAGTTTGAGAAGATTATCGTTATTAATTTGAGAAAGTTAAATCTAAAATTCACAATTCGCTCATATTAAGTCATGTTGTTCTCCTTGACCACTTGTCCAAATGTAGAACTATAATAGAAATTGTAACACAACACCAAAGCTTCCATGCATTTAATTTTCTCCAAAAAGCAAAATATCATGATATTTGTTAGGGAATTACATTACATATTATCTAAAATTCTTAGGTTGATTAGATACACAGTATCAAGTATTAATGGTTAGCCAAAGAAAATTGGTTTCTATTTTACAAGAAAGTTTGAAATTTTGGTAGCTAATTGCATTCCTACTTCATTTTCGTTTAAGCTTTTAAACAGACATCAGTCCTATTATTTGCATTCTTCTTGCTAGCAATAAAATAATAAGTAAAATAACTATAACGCAATATAAGTGATGAATGATGTCTATGAATATAATACACAGAGGTTTGGATCGGTTCGATTCAATTTGATTTTTCCTCATTAGTATTAATAGTTTATTACAATGTGAATCCTAACATTTATTAACAAATTATTCTCTCATTTATAATTATCATAATGTATTAACAAAATATATATTCTCTTCTTTATTAGATAAACAACATAATATATGCAAAGTATGCTATTAGTTTAAAAATATAATATTAGTAGAAAAATTAGGTTTATATTTTATTTTATATAGTTAAACGAAATAAAAAATAAAAAATAAAAAATTTCAATTTTACAAATCTTTAATTTATTTATTTTATTATTTGAACAAACTTTATATTATTTTATCTCATAATATTTATCAAAATCAGATTTGATATTGCAAAATTACTGGTAAATAATTTTTTTTTTTTTTTAGTTTTCTTAAACTATTTTCAATTTTCTTTCAAAACATATTTTCTATTTTTTTTTAGTTAATTGTCTTGTTTTATTATTTTTTATAGTTTTTTTATCAACAACAATTAATACATAAATAAAAATTTATTTTTGATTAGACTAAAATTATAACATTTCAAATCCAAACAGCATTTCAAATGTTGAATTAAAGTACACAATTCCACATGAATGTATCAATCTCATAGTTAAATTTTTTTTGCTAAAATAATTTGCTATTATTAATCAATTAAACTATATATTTTTGAACTTTTTCAAATAAAACCATAATTCTATCAAACTAACAAAAAAGTCCCAAAACAACTTCTGTGATAATGTGAAAGGTGCATTGCAAAGTCTTTCATGATCTATAACATATATAAATAAGTATCCCAATGTTTTCCTCTAAATCAACTAACTATCAACTTTATAAGTAATATTATCCATAAAATATGTATGAGTGTTCTTATTCTAAGATGGATAAAAAATTTGCAAGCCCTATTATTTCAAAATCATACAAAAATACAGTTTCCAATAATTTTTAAATTAAATTTAAGAATAATATTCATAAATTTTTTTAAGTAAGCATATCAAATCATAATTCATAAAATAAGTGCAAAAACTTTAAAATATTTATTGAAGAGAACATAGTTAAGTTGTTCATGTCACATAAAGTCACTTGAACTTCTAGTGACCCGACCAATGATAGAATAAGAGAATGCGTACAAATATAACAAAATGCTAGCTAGTCCCTACAAGTATATATATTGACTGTGGTTGATCAGAATTAAAATCAAAATCATAATACTACGAATATATGTGCCAACATATTTTATTTTAATTTGATTATTTAAGAATCATTTAATATAATGGCTTGTATTGATTTACTTACAAAATATTTAACACATTTTACAAAAAAAAAATATATATTAACTTTTATCAAAAAGTTATTAAAACATCTTATAAATAAATTTTATAAAATATAGTTAAATAAATTTTTTTAAAAAAAGAAATAACTTTGAAAATATTCAAGTTGTAAGAGTTTGTAACAAAAACTCATTAATAAAGTAATAAATGATTTTGCAATCATTTGAGCAAATAATATTATGTTATAAAATATTTTATAATAAAAAATAAAATAATAAATTATCAATAGAATTATTTATCTCAAATTAAGTTAAGATCTTAACTTACTTCTACACGTTGTCCAAAGTTTCGAACTTCTTAATCTTTGAGATTTAATTATATCTGAGAAAATTCTTTTACATTTTAAAATTTTTAACTTCTAATATATAAGTTAGATCAAGCTAAACTTTACATTTTTCTATATCACACTTAAGATTATCATATAAAAAATTTTCATGATATTTCAAGCTCAAAAAAATCTTTAAAATAATAAGCTTTTTAGACAAATAGTAAGCCATCCATAGTACTTTAAAAATACAAATTACTCAATAAAAAATATATAATTATTCAAATATATTTTTAAAAAATATAAAATTGGTAGAAAAATCAGTAAGCATATGTAAAAACCAATATATATAGTTTCATAATTTTTCAAGGTCTTATGGTACTTCAAATTAATAAATATTTTAAAAATTATCAATATGTCCAAATTATTTTAGAATTATAGTTTAAAAATTTATAATATATTTTAAAATTATGAAATTTATATAAAAAAAAATATTAAACATATTGATAAACCACCATATAAAATTTTATAAAATTTGAAGATCATTTGATATTTAAATTATTTTTATTTTATCATACATTCATGAAATTCACATAATTTCATATTAAAAGGGCTAACTATTAGGATATGTTCTAGAAACAATTTGTGTTATCGACGTCTGAGATATTTTACCTTATATATGTTTAATTTTATTATTATTATTAATGAAAGAAAGAGTTTTTTATTCACAAATATATATATATTTTTTTTTTATTTTGTCATGTATTTAAATAAAGTATGTTTGTGAATTATCTAAATAATTTATTTAATTATTAAATGATATTATTAGAATTATTTCTTATATAGGTGATATTGAATGGACAATAATATCGCATAATAGGTATACTAAATATTTTTGGTAAATGTTATGAAATGATATTAGTGTAGGTAACGATGATAGTCACGTTATAAGTACATTAGTATGGATTAATAGTTACAAAACTATTTTTTGAATATGATTAATTAACGATAAACTACATAGTAACACATGTAGTTAATAACTTGTTGTATAATTGTACTAATGTGTGATGTTAATCTTTTGACCTGAGACATCATAGTCGATTATGATATAGATGTATATGGTTCATATGGTATATAAATGTGAGACTAATTATGTCTTATATATTAAAACCAATTTGATCATGTGTTGTTTTGTAACACCCCTCTATTTAAAATCAACCACATAAGATATAATCTGATTTTTTTTTTTTTAACATAAAGATATATATATATATATGTGCGAAAGTTGGATATGTATAATATCCTGATTACACACATAATCCATAGTATGTAACCCAAAAATACAAGTTTACTGTACCAACGTATATATATATATATATATACATATACATATAGATACATATGCATAATTATGCATTAACACAAAAAAAAATACCCCTATCATTAAGATACTAGTCCTGTTAATGCCTCGAAGAGTTCACATCCATATCCCGCGGCGTCACATTACCTGTAAAAACTACAATCCACAAAAGGTGAGCGAAACAACTCAGTAAGGAAACATAATATTCTAGTACAGAATTTGTTTCCCTACCATATATACTATAAGATACTGATGACGTAGAGGTTATTAAACTCACATCGTCTTAACATAATCTAACGAGATAAATACACTCCAACCATATACTCTGTATCACTATCCACATAATGCTCATAGTTATTATATAGAATATAAATAAATCTACATGCATTTCGAAATCAAAAACACATGATATTTTTAACAAATTATCGACAAATATATGACCGATCGTGCTAACACAGTTATGGATCATGGCCACAAAGTAAATTCGCCCAACCCTCATCCATTCACACCACTCGTCTATCGGGCTGAGTATATATTTTATATATGATCGATTATATAATCTGGCTATAACCAAGCCAGCGGGTGTGAAAGGTATCTGAATATTCGGATCTATAACTAATGTAGTCACACAATTAATACCACATGACCTAAAACCATGCATTTATTTTTTTTTTTGAAAACTATTGTACACTCAAACCATGCACAATAAATACCACATATGCGCACCTATACACACAGAAATGCTAAATAATGTTCACATCTCGATTTTATACACATATGAAATTCGTTCACATAATGAATGTATAATGCACTTGCGGATAGTGATACCTAACTAACAATTCATAACACTTCTATAATCACATACACTCGCAAATACTCAGTCTACCAAATTCACTGGGATTTATTCATCACAATTATAATTTCTACTATCACGATAAATATATCGTATACTATCCAATATTAATGGATAACCACATCAATGCATCATTTACTAATAAAGAAAATTTACATAATAATTATAACTACTATAATTATTATGAAAACCAACGTGTAACGTCCTGATTATTACAATCTATTCTAAATTCTATTAACCACGCTCCGATCACACGGCCATAATAATAATTCATTTATGCATTCCAGCAACCATATAAAGTATTATACATACATAACACATCAAAATATTTCTAAATCTCCACAATAATAACCAAAGTTACCATTTTACCCTTCCTTCAAATTTTTCCCTCATTTTGTCCACCCAAATCAATTCCTACTAATTTCATTTGCTCCCTAACATACCTATACACATTCAAATATACCATAACATGTTAAAATATATCATTTACAGGCTCAATAAACAGTACTCCGAATTTACCATTTTGCCCCTCTTTCAAATTTTCTTCCATTTTATATATTATTCTATACCCAATTTCATCTAAACATCATCCCTAAATCCATTCCTACATAAATCAACTACCAATCACAAATTTCATAAAAGAAAATTACATTTTCTTACCTTTAAAATATGCTAATAGCTTGATTAAACATCCCAATACCGCAAAATCACCTAAATCATCATTAAAAATTAAAAACCACTTTTAAAAACCACTTTTCAACAAATCCATAAATTGAAACTTAGTGAAATGAAGAACTTTTACCGTCAGATTAAAACTCTCGACGCGTAGAACAATTTTTTCTTCTGCGGTAATGCGTTTAATCGGGCGGATTAAAAGATTTTACTTGATTTTTATCCAAAAAATTGAAAGAGAAAGGGAGAAGCACCTCGCGGCAAGGAAGAAGAAAAAGTGACTTTTGTTTTAATTTTAAAAAGTCAACCCATCTTATCCAAATTCATACTTTTGAAAATTATACTATTGCCCAAAAATATTTCAAAACTTGCATTTAGCTCCCAAGAAAATTATGAGACTACCTAAGCCATTTTTATATTCTTTCACTTTAGTCCATCAATTTTAATTACCACTTTTTCTTCTAATTCCTTGTGAAAAGATCATTTTACCCCTAATAAAGAAAATTGATCACTTTGGTCCTTTTTTCATCCTTTATAGAGAAATTCACATCCTAATTCAATTCTACTTTTTCTATACCTTATTTACAATATTTACAAGAGTTCTGGGTGATCAAAATCTGGCAGAGTCCTTCCGACCCTTAACGTAATGACTATTTTGCCCTTTTTAGCAAAATTGTCCCTTTTTGTCCAAAATAAAAATTTTGGCATTCTTATGCTTATAAAATCTATCTTTCCTTCTAACACACTCTATCATACTAATTTATATTCTTGACATCTAATTTGATCAATCAAAATTTGATCAAATGATGATTTTATCCTTTTTTATTTCTGATTTCCCAAAAATATACCAACCGCGTCTCGAATTGAAATTAAATATACCAACATAATATTTATGAAATTCTAAGACTTTTTATGCGATCAAAACTCACTTTGGCCTCAATTTTGAGTGAAAATACTATTTTGCCCTTCCCCGTAAAATAACTTATTTAATCGATTTTCACTCGGTCTCATTCCAATAACTCCATAAAATATTTTCAAAGACAAGAGATAATAAAAATTAGGGTTTATTTATATCTGAGTGTCACATGTTTATATGTAAAAATAAATGATGGTTAAGAAAGAATCTATTGACTCAATATACATAGGATTAGAGTTTTTGTTAACTTTATTTGGATTTGAGTTTATAAATAAATATTGATAAATAGATAAAATAGTAAATCTCTGGTCATAGTGAATTAAATATCATGCGAAAGAGTTTGTAATGACAAGTTCAGCACATATTAATTGATAGTTTGTATTTATCTTGATATAAGATTTTAGTTTACCATGGACCATTACTCGATTAGGATTGAATAATAGAAGGATATTACCCACATGATATATATAATTAAGATGAGGTACAATAACGTATTACTTTATTATTATTTAGGGGTTATGACATATTACTAGATATTAACCATAATTATTGAACTTTTAAAGTATTTGATATTCGTAAGGTTCGGACAAGTTCACGACTATTTTACAATGAACCTATAGAGTCATACCAATAATCAAAGTGATGAGAAGTATTCTAAAGTGAGAAAATATTATGGGTAGGAAGGTTAACATTTTTGAGATCATATTTTGGCTGAAATAAATGCATAAAAGCATTATATATTTTTGGGATTCTTTAAAGTGTTTAAAGAATTTTATAACTTTACATTTTCATATAATTTAATGTAAATTACACACCACATTTAATAATATAGATTATCAAAAGACTTAAGTGTAAATTATCAATTATTAAATAATTATAATTAAGCCCTTGAAATTATACTTAATTATTTATTTAATGATTAAGTAAATATAATTATATAAAAGTACAAGGACTAAAATGTAATATATGATAATTATTGAATAATTATTATTTTATCCTTAGTACATTCTTATCCATTAATACACTTAAGGGGTTAATGTTGTAAATTTGGAAAAAGGTTTAAGTATAAAAGGGTAACTTTATCAATTTTTCATTTGATGGAAAAGAAAAAAAAAATACCTAAGTTTTCTCTCAAAATTCAGCCAATGCATTTCTCTATTTTTGGTGAGTAGATTGTAAAGATATCATTAATTTTAAGGTTTTCTTCATCAATTTATCAAATAATCAAGGTAAGAGACTCATCCCATGGATGTTTTTCATACATATATATGATACATGGTAAGTGTAAAACATGAATAGTTCTTGTTACAAATTTTTATATTTGTTATATATTATACCATGTAATCATTTTTTCAAATGATATTAGAGTATGATAATAATGATATATACGACCTTGATTCACTTGTGTTTTGATTGTAATCAAAAGAAATACACAAAAGGTACCATTCAACCACCATGAAGTTTTGTGTTGAAAATTATTTTCAATTGAATCTAATATGATGAGATGATTTATGTTCATGAAATGAACCCATGGGTGTGTTATGTTGGTTGAAAAACACAAAGGAATATACATGGGCAGAAATTCGGTCACCTAGTGTTTTGGCTTGAAAAATTATTTTTCAATCAAATCTAATGAGATTAGATGAATAATAATGACAGTAGGAACCCTAAGTTCAGTTGAATATATGTGTTTTAGTGTTCTAACATGATTAGATATCATGGTAATGTGATCTTGAAAATTGGTGCATGTATTTGCATAAGATGCAAATATGTTCATTGATTTAAGTTCCTTTGATATTATAATGATTGAATTGGAAATGAAATCATGGATTTGGCTTGCTAGAATTTTTGGCCATAATAGGTTTTGGTGGAGAATTTTTTTTTTTTTCAAAATGAAATATGTGAAAAATTGGTTTTTCTTTAAAATGAAATATGTATAATGATGATTATGCATGTGTAATGAATCTCTTGGTGTTTGACCAAATATGTACATTGATGAAATATTGATTTCATAAATGTTAAACATTTATAGATATAAGATCTATATATGTATTTATGTTTGAAATTAAAAGGGTTTAATTCCAAAATTCAATGTGTTAACTATTATGAATTGGTTATGGAAAATTATTTTTCATGTTGATTATATGTGTTTAAATGTGTTAAACACATTTAGACACATGGATGTGCCAAGTTTTGATACATTTTGTATACATATATATGCAATAAGATTATATATGTATGTATATGTATGCATGTATTTATATGATAAAATTATTTTTGCTTGTTGGTGGAATTTACTAAATGCATGTGAATATTTGTTTAAAGTGTTTGAATACATGCATGTATCATAATGTTTTTTTTTTCATTCTTTTAATTTTCAATTTATGCTAGATATAGTGCATATTTGATGTGTATGTGTAGCATGCATTTGTTAAGTACATATATGTATGTATTAGATGCACATATATGTATATTAGTTATACATAGTTCTTAATATGTATAAATATGTTTATGTATATGAAATTGTATAAACTTATTTTATCAAAAAGAAGTAAAATATTAGGTAGTTCACCAGAACAAATAAGAAAAATTTTGGTTTCTAGTTTAACCAGTTATTGAAAATCTTCAAACCAACTCAACAAATATCAGAAAATTTTCTTTTAAGACAAGAAATTATAACGTACAAACAAATCAATAAAAACCATAAATAACATGTAAAGTGTTATAAGTGTGTTAATAATTAGGGAATTATTGATAAAATACGTGCAACAAAAGTTTCACAAAACATACATGTGTGTATATGATATGCAAATGTATAATAGTTAGTGAATATTTATTCAAGGTATGAATAAATAAATAATAATAACATTTATATGTTTAAGATATGTATACGATACATATAAAAAATAACGTATAATAAACTCTTTAATAAAATTATTAAATCTATACCTTCTATAGTGGGATAACAACGAATCCTATGACTTGATATTGTATCTCAAGATTTTTACAATATAAAAAGTATAGTATTGATGTTATAAAATTTAGTTATTTGATTCTTAGGTGTATATTTTGTTTGGACCATAATTTCTATGATGTGAGGTTTAGATGAGAGGTATATCTTAAGAAAGCACAATGGTTCAGATTTAACTAGTTTAGTGTACCAAAATTTCTATTATGGGAGGTATTCGAGATTAGGGTGAGGAAAAAAAAAAAGTCTTACATAAGATGTAAAAGAAACGTGTTTTCTACTTATTAAATTAATTAGCTAAGATTTCTATTATTTGAGGCTATTTAATTTTAATAAGAATTTAATTTTTCATTGATTTTTAATTTATTAAAAATCTAGTGAAACCTTTATGTTCTAACTTAGGAAGTGTATGATTTAAATTAAATAGTGGGAGCTAATATAATTACCATTCAAATAACATTCAAAGTATTTGATTGTTAATATTCAAATTATTTGAAAACTATATGAGATAATAACCGATACTTTAATTTTTAGTAGTTTCTCATATTTGTAATATAAAACATACAAAAATGTCTAAAAATGTTCTCCTAAGAATTTTGGATAATAACATTTTAACAAGATAGAATTTTAAGGGTTGGTTCTAAATTTTAATAATAGTTCTCAATTTTAAAAAAACTGGCTATGTCTTGGAAGGAGACTTACCATTATAGATAGATGATCATGCTTTACGCAATGAACATGAAGCATTTGAAAAATGGCATGATGATAATAGGAGTGTTCGAAGTTACATGTTAATCTCAATGAATAGAAAACTCTAAATTAGACATGAAAATGTCTATAGTGCCTGTAGTATTCTTATTCCTTTACAAGAGTTGTGTGTCAATAATTTTAGAGTGGTAAAGTATAAGCTGTGTGCTTCCTTTTTTGGTATGAGGCTCAGGGAAGAGGTATCACTAGATGCTAATGTCATTAAGATGATAAATCATATGGAGTAGTTGGATGCTTATAGGATGATCATGTGTAATAACCTTAAGGTGAATTTGATTTTTCAATTTTTCCCATCTAGTTATAAATTGTTTATAACTAACTATAACTTAAATAGGTTTGAACAAACTCTTCTTAAGCTATTTAATGAGCCTCATGAGTTTAATAAATAAAACAATAAAGGAAATAGATATAAAGATGTCCATATGACTTTTGCTAATAAGACTAGCATGAAGTTAAGGAAAACACAGAAAAAAGAGCGAACAGTTTGTATACAGAAAAAGAACTTTAAGAAAGTTCAGTTCAAAATAGAGAAAGTTAAAGTAAAAGAAAATTATTTCCATTGTGAGAAGCTTGAACACTGGAAGAGAAATTGTTCTCAATACCTCAAGAGTCTTAAGAAGACTAAAGTAGGTATGTGTAAGTATGTATAGCCATAATATGATCGATTAAGAAATAAGTATTATTTAGATAATCAATCCTAAATAGTTGATTTAGTAACTACTACTTATATTTATGTCTTTTTGCAAGCAATATCGAATAATTCTACATTGTCAAAGGGCGAGGTTGTTTTCAAAATGGCCAATAAAGCAATAGTTGTTGTAGAAGTTGAAGGATCTTGTTAGCTTAAATTGTTTACGGGATACATTTTGAGTTTAGATTTAGTGTTGTATTTTGCAAGCACTATTAGATTAGAAACATTATTTCTATTTTTGTATTATATAAATATGGTTACTGTATATAATTTAATAAAAATAAATGTTTAATATATTTGAAAGATATATTAGTTGGTAGAATAATAAATACAAATAGTTTATATGTTCTCAATTTGATAAATACTGATTCAATTGCTTCTGTTACTAGAAAAAAAAATTGAAATGAAATAAATCCTAAAATTTTATGCCATCATAAATTAGATCATATAAAAAAAACAATGATTCAGTTTGAAGAAAATGAAATTTTAAGCTCATTGGGTTTAAAACTCTATTTAACATGTGAATCATGTCTTTGAGGTAAAATGACTAAATCGCCCTTTAAGAGTAAAGGTAAAAGAGTTAAAGAATTGTTGAAACTTATACATACATATGTATATGGACCATTCAGTAAAGTAATTCGAGGATGGTTTGAGTACTTTATTTTCTTTATTAATGATATGTCATAGTATAGGTATGTATATTCAATGAAATACAAACCAAAATCCTTTAAACAATTTAAGAAATTTAATAATGAAGTAGAAAAATAAACAAGAAAGAGTATTAAAGTTTTAAGAATAGATCGTGGAAGATAATATTTACGTACAGTGTTTAGAGAATTCTTAAAAGACAATGGAATAGTTTTTTACTTGACTTCTTCTTATACACTGCAGCTTGATGGTATAACAAAAAGGAGGAATCGTACATTACTAGATATGGCACGATCCATGATGAGTTTCACGAATTTGCGAATATATTTGTGTGCCCTTTAGACCATTGTGTAAATTTTAAATAAAATCCTATCGAAATTAGTCTTAAATACTTTGTATGAGATATAAAGTGGGAAAAAATCTATCCTCAATTATGTGAGAATTTGGAGTTATTCAATTTACATTAAGTTAGTTAACATTAATAAACATGGTGTAACATCAAAGAAATGGTGGTTTATTCGCTATCCTAAAAATAATTCTTTGGATCAAAGTATTCTAATCAATAGAAATGCATACTTCTTAAAGAAAACGTTCTTAGAAAAAGGTGGTGTAGATAGAAATATTGAGTTTGGAAAAGAGTACTAAGATTCCCAAATCAATTCCACTAAAGTTAGAACATCAAGCTAGCAAACCTTAGTACTAATTCTAATTTGAAGAATTTTAGAATATTAAAACTTTTAATTCAATATAAGTTTCTCTATAAGCATGAGTTTAACTCATACTTAGTGAAAGAAGCTAATCATGGCGATGAGGAAGATATCATAGATAGAGATTCCAATAAATGGCTAAAAGCAATGGTTTTAGAGTTTAAATCCATGTATGCCAACCAAATATGAACACTTGCTAATCCACTAGAAGAAATAGTCCCTATTAGTTGTAAATAGATCTTTAAGAGAAAAATTAATAAGAATAGCCAAGTAAAAATCAATAAAACTCAACTAGTGGTAAAAGGTTATACTTAGAAATAAGAGTTAGATTATGAGGAGACATTTTTACTTGTATCTATGATTGAGTCAATTTTAATTATGCTAACCATTGCTGCAAACCATGATTATAAGATCTTCCAGATGAATGTGAAAACTGCATTCTTCAATAGGTATCTTGAGAAAAATATTTATATAAAATAGTGTATAAGTTTTATATCCACTGCAGGCAGAATTAAGATATGTAAGTTGCATCAATCTATTTATGAATTAAAGCAAGCTTTAAGGAGCTAGAATATTCAGTTTAATGAAGTAATTAAATAGTTTGGATTTGTGAAAAATTCAAATAAACTTTGTGTTTATAAATAGGTTAAAGATTATGCTATCATATTCCTCATATTATATATGGACGACATACTACTATTAAGAAATGATATTGGTATGATGATTGAGGTAAAAATATAGTTATCCATAACCTTCTTTATGAAAGATTTAGAAGAAGTGACCTATATCTTTAAAATTTATATCTATAGAGATAGAACAATATATATATATATATATATATATATATGATTATCTTAAAAATTGTACATTGATAAAATATTCAAAAAGTTTCACATGTAGAACTTTAAGAAAAAACTCTTGCCTTTCATCCACGGTCTTTATCTTTCAAAAGTTATAGGTCTAAAGACTAATGAAAAACAACAGTAGATGCATAACATACTTTATACTTCGATTATAGATAGTTTGATATACACAATGCTATGTATAAGATCTAATATAAGATATGTTGTAAGTGTTACAAATAGATATCAAGCTAATATAGGGAAAAAATATTGGTTGATAGTAAAATCGATTTTTAAGTACTTAAGAAAGACTAACGATTTGATTATGAATTAAGGGTATTTTGAGCTAAACATTCATAGATACTTAGATTCAGATTTTTAGTTAGATGTTGATGTTAGAAAGTTTATGTCAACATTTATTTTTATATGCAATAAAGGATCTGTTAGTTGGAAAAGTTCTAAACAAAAGATGATGGCAAACTCCGCAACTGAAGCTTAATATATTATTGTTTTAGAAGTAGCAAAAGAAGCTATTTAAATGCGCAAGTTTGTATCTAAACTGGGTGTGGCTTTAAACATGGCTTATTCGATAAACGTATTTTGTAATAATACTAGAGCTATTGCATAAGCAAAAAAAAACTAAAATCACACTAAAAGTCTAAATATATTTAGTACAAATATCACATTTTGAGAGAAATCGTTAGAGTTGGAAAAATAATCATTCAAAAACTATCTTCAAAGAATAGCGTTGCTCACCTACTGACTAAAGCGATACCATAAAAACAGTTAGATCATCATTTTTAGAAGATGTGTATAAGATACTATATTAGGTGGTTTTAGTGTAAGAAAGAAATTGTTAGGATATGCCCTAAAAATTATTCATATTATCAACTTTAAGGAATTTTGTATTCTATATATACACAATTTTATTATTGTTATTAATAAAAGAAAGAGTCTTTTATTTGTAAATATAAACTGTTTTATTTATTTTATCATGCATTCAAATAAAGTATGTTTGTGAATTGTCCAAATAATTCATTTAATTGTTAAATGATATTATTAAAATTATTTTTTACATAAGTGATATTGAACAAACAATAATATTGCGTAGTTAATATATTGAATATCTCTAATAAATATTATGAGATGATATTAATACAGGTAACGATGATAGTCACGTTATAAGGACATTAGTATAGATTACTAATTAGAGAACTATTTTTTAAATATAACCAATTAACAATAAATTACGTGATAATATATGTAGTTAATAATTTATCATATAATTATACTAGTATGTAATATAATCTTTTAACCAGAGACATTATAGTCGAATATAATGTAGATGTACATGATTTATATGGTATATAAGTATGAGATTAACCATGTCTTATATGTTAAAATCAGTTTGGTTATATGTGGTTTAAATGTGAAAATAAATGATGGTCAAGACAGGATTTGTTGGTTCGATATACATAAGATCAAGTTTTTTGCTGACTCAATTCGGATTCAAATTCCTAAATAAATATTGATAAATAGTTGAAATAATAAATCTCTAATCAAACTAAATTAAATATCATATGAAGAAATTTATGATGACGAGTTCGGCACATATTAATTGATGGTTCATGTTTATATCGATATAGAATTTTGACACAATTATGAACCCTTATTCGATTAAAATTGAACAACAAAAAAATATTATCCATATGGTACATACATTTGAAACAGAGTTCAATGAAATACTATTTTATTGTGGTTTAGGGATTATGACACATTATTAAGTACTAACTATAATTATTAAATTTTTGAAGTATTCAATATTTAAAAAGGTCAGAATAAGTTTACAATTATTTCACAATAAATTTACGTGGTCATACTAATAACTAAAGTAGTGAAAAGTATTTTAGAGAGAGAAAATATTATCAGTAGAAAAATTAGTACCTTTAAAATAATATATTGATCGAAATAAATATATATAAACGTTATATATTTTTGCAGTTCTTTAAAATATTTAAAAAAAATTTATAATTTTGTATTTTTATTTAATTTAACATAAATTATATACCACTTTTGATAATAAACACTATACCTGCACCACAACCATGCATACGTGAAGCCCATCAATATACAGTTTCCATACTGGGCTTTCCTCATCCTTTCCGATCAATATCATAGACTCCATTGCTAGTCTAGTAGTTGTCAACATTTTTGCAATGAAATACACTAATACCTGTGCTTTGATCATCCTCCTGGGCTAAAAACTGACTTCAATTCACTCAGCTCAATTGTCCATTTAACCAGTCAACTTGAAAAGGTCAGGCTTACGCAAAATTTGCTTTAACGGCTCATTCGTGAACATCACAATTGAATGAGCTTGAAAATGAGGCCTCAACTTTCTTGCAACCACTACCAATGCAAAGATTATCTATTTAGGTTGTGTATAGTTTTTCTTCACATCCAACAAAGCCTGTCTGATATAATAAACGGACCTTTGCACTTTCTCCTCTTTTTTCTCGAGTACAATGTTCACCGCGCATGCTTTGATGCCACTAAATAAAGAATGAGAATGCTGCCTTTTATGGCTAGCCCAACAAAAGTACCTTAGCCAAATATCTCTTCAATTCTTGAAAACTATTTTCACAATTCTTTATCCAATTAGTCTCTTTGCCTTTTCTCATTGCTTGAAAAAATTTGAAACATCTGTGAGTAGACCTTTCCTACTAACTTCTGTATGTCTTTGAGGGTGGTTGGAGATTTAATTCCGTTATTGCCCTTATTTTCTGCGAGTTGGTCTCAATTCCACATCTGCTCACCATGAAGCCTGTAAACTTCCCAGAGCTTACCCCAAAGACGCATTTCTCAGGGTTAAGCTTCATTCAATATTTCCTTAATAACTTGAACATCTCCCTTAATTGTTTCCCATGGTCTCCTGCATACCTGGAGTTTGTGATCATGTCATCTACATATACGTCCATTGTTTGACCAAGAAAAGGGTTAAATACCTCATTCACTAACCTGTGGTATGTTGCATTAGCATTTTTCAGTCCAAAGAGCCTGACTTTGAAATAGTAAAATCTTCCGTTAGTGATAAAAATAGCTTTGTCTTGATCAGGTTCGTACATCTTGATATGATTATAACCCGAGAAAGCATCCATGAAACTGAGTAGCTTATGTCTTGTGGTGGCGTCTACCCACTGATCAACTCTCAACAATGAAAAATTATCTTTGGTATACATCTTATTCAAATCCATGAAGTTCACGTACATTCTCTATTTCCTGATTGATTGCTTTACAATCACCACGTTGGAAATCCATTCTGGATAGAATATTTCCCTACTTGAATAATCTCCTTTTTTGCTTTACCAGTTTAAATTTATTGTCTATAGCTAACTGGTGTGAGATCATCCTTGGGTTTATCCCAAGCATATCATCATGTGACCGAGTAAAAATGTCAGAATATTCCTTCAATAAAATCTTCAGTTTTATCTTTCAGTCTCTTAAAGGTGGAGTTTATCTCCCTTAACACCATCACTTCTATTTCTTCAATGGATTATATTCCTTGCATGGTTTCATCATTTACCATCTTGTCTCCTTTTTCTCTAGAATTGTCAATTGTTTTGCAAAACGTCTTTTCTAGCCGTCGTAGCGTGGCAACTCCCAACTTCCTTTTGTTCATTGGAAATACAATCTACTTCATTAAGAACTAGGAACTTGAGTTTTAAATGGTATACAGACATCACGGCTCTTGAGCTTTGCATAAATGGTCTCCTTAGAAAAACTTTGTATGACATTGGGTGGTTGACGACCAAAAAATGGATCATTAGCATCTTTATGTAGGGCTTTTCTACCATTGTGACCACTAATTGAATTTTTTTCTATTGGCATTACATACCCACCCCCAAATTCATACAGTGAAGTCTGCACTCTCTCTCTTCTCTGCTCTTTTATTCCCAGTTCCTGCAACGCATTTTTCAATAAAATGTCAACTGAACTCTCCGAGTCTATAAACGCTTGATCTATTGAGGTTACCGCTACGTTGAGTGCAATTACTAGTACGTCATCATGTGGATAATTTACCCCTTTCCGCATCTTTCTCGTTAAACATTATTAGAATATTGCTGATCATCAATTTCTTGCTCACATGAACATTGAAAATCAAACTTCTTCAGCCTACATAACGTGAGTAGTTCTTCCTAGATTGATTTGAATTCCCGGCTAATGTCGGTCCCTCTGCTATGATAATTGTCTGCTGTCTCCTCGGAGCAACGGATTCGTCATTTTCCTCAACCCTTCTCTTAACATAATTTCTTAGGTAATTGTTCCTAATTAATGTCTCCACTTGCTCTCCAAGCTCTATACGCTCCTAAGTGTTGTGCCCGTGCCCTGATGAAAGGCACAATATTTGTCTTTATCTCTCATGTTTGCTAGTGTCCTGATCAGCCTTGGGGCCAATTCCTCTATCCTTTATATCATTATAAATCTTGTCCAAGGAGAGTGTGAGCTATTGTTCGTCAGCAATTCTGGCCACTCTTCGATCTTGATTATGTTCTCGATTCTCATCTTGCGAAGAAAACAGTGCTCTTTTTCTTACTACACGCCTATCATCCCACAGTCTAGTAGGATGACAACTTTGCGTCAATGATTGTGAATTTTTAGGATGTTGACATCTCGCGAAAGAACAACAATTATTATTTTCGCCAAACTTACGATCTTTGCCTTAC
This sequence comes from Khaya senegalensis, assembly GCA_032402905.1. Lineage (NCBI taxonomy): Eukaryota > Viridiplantae > Streptophyta > Magnoliopsida > Sapindales > Meliaceae > Khaya > Khaya senegalensis. The sequence goes on along the minus strand of CP135555.1, from coordinate 2,258,906 downwards.
TTCATCGTTCCTTGATTCTCCGTCATTTCTTTTTTCCTCTTCTTAGCTACTTTTTCTTCGGTCACTACATCCTCCCTCGCTTCTTCATAAGCTATCTCGTAAGAAGTTATATGTTTCATCCATAACTCGTACCAAAAATCCCCCATTCTAACTCCTTTTCTCAATCCTTCAAGAATAATTGGTAAATTGTATGTTCTCCTTTCAGCATCTCCGAATAATCTCTTCATAAAATCCTTCAGACTCTCATTGCTCCTTTGCTTTATCATCTTTAAACTATTAGGATCTTTTGATGGAATACTAGCCCCCTAAATTCTCGAGAGAATTCATTGTAATTGATTGAATGACTTGATACTCTTTGGAGACAGATTTTTATACCAAACCTAATAGTTTTAAAGAGAAAGGACGACACATCTCGAGCTCTATTAATCCCGGAATGTACATCAATTTCTTATATCTATCAAAATGCAATGTCGAGTCTGTTTGTCCCGAGTAAGGTGCAATTCACGCAATTTTAAAACTTTGGGGAAGTCACAATCTCATGATTTCTTGTGACAGTGATGACTCTTACTTAAATTTGTATTCCATCTGCCTTACTTCTCTTCCATCTTTTCAATTCTTTGATCTCTTCCTTCAATTGTTTCAGCTCCTCGAACAAATCTTCAGTCCTCTCTCTCCTTTGTTGTTTTTACCTTGATTTTTCTCTGTTGACCGACCCTTCACGACTTCTCAAGTCTCTTTTGAATTCATGATTATTGCTGGGACCACCTATCCCATTTACACTCCCGTTTGTTGTGGACACTCGTTTGCTTTCCTCATATATCTAGAAAGGCATTTTCTCAACTTCGTGGTGACAATACCTCTCTTTATCCTCTCCTTCCACTTTTTGCTTCCCGTTATATATTACTGTAAAACTCCTAAGCTACGGATTTCCAACTTCGAGTCTCCATGAACATGCACCAATCCTCTTAGTTCTGCGGCCATAATGTTTTGAATGAATTGATTAGCAAAGTCCTGCCAAACCTTCGTCATCATTTCCTTCGTGGTTTCCATTTGCCTTTTCATTACCTCCGGTTGGGATCTATTTGGTCTAAATCCTTCTCCATCACCTTCATTAGTTAGAAAGTGATAATCCAAATTCACATCCTCATCTTCATGGAGTTCCACAGCCACTTCATTTAAAACTGTTTTCCATTTCTTCTATTCTTGAAGTCACCATTTTAACTTTTCAATTGGCTTTTTGTTAGTTTTCCATAGACGGTGCTAGCTGTTCACGGTGATTTTTTTGTTTCCCAAATGTCAATAGACATTTCCCTTTTACAAACCCCCGAAATACTTGCTTCTTGTGAACACAAAGGAATAATCAGAGATGTTGGCGTACTGGCGAATAAGTTAGAGAGTATTTTTTTTTATTTTTTTTGTAAGGACGAGAAATATAAAAAATGCTAAAAACAAAAGAGAGAGAATTGTTTGATGAGTTGAGAGAGTATTTCTACAGCATAACCAGTCTTTTTTTTTTTTTTTTTCCTACGTTATTGCAAATGGAAGCTTCCTATTTATAGATTCCTTCTAGCAGTTGATTGAAATCATGTTCACCCAATTGTTCCCCCGTTATTAAGTAGTCATGATGTAGTAAGTGGTTTTAATATAGTGGGTGGTGTCACTTTGCAAGTATCGACTATCATATCGATTGTGGAAGTAATCCATTGAATCTTCTCGGGCTTCTTATGTTCTCGGGGATAAGGTGTAGTCAGAGATCACAATTTTGAGATGATATACTCGAAATGTTATTGCCATACATTCGGTGTATCGGGACATTCGGGTACTCGAAATGTGTTCTTGGGATTGTCAAGTCATTTTAAAAACAAAAGTCTCCTAATTTCTAGTGTTGAATTTCAATACAAGAAACTAAAGAAATTTGTTCCCTTAACGTTCCCGCACTTGTAAATAATTTATTAAGCCGCAAAATGTCTTTTTACTCCTACAACTGCCAAACATCACATTCATTTTAAAAAAAATTCAAAATTTAAAAATTTTTTCGAAATCAAATCCACATTAAATCCTATCGCTTTACGCTCCGTAAAATTACTCAACCGTCACCTCATGTTTCGTAAAACAACCGCACTCAGTTATTAATCATAAATGCTGACGGCACTTATGCATGTGGCATATCGACAGGTTTGTAATTATTTCAAATGATGTGCCCTTCTTCTTCCTTTTTCATTAATATCGACCTTCTTTTCATCTGCGTACGAAGCCTCTGAAAATCCTAGAAAGAGAAAATCCTTGCAAGTTAAATAAATTTAATTTCTTGGTTAATTAATTGTCCTACGTTACTAAAACCACAAAATAATAAGAAATAATGGGCTAATTCTAGTAATTGCTGAATAATAAATTGACTATTAATATTATTGTACCGAATTAAGTATGATCGAATTGTCCTTCTATAAAATTTTAACTTCATTTGCTCTATTCTTTTTTTTTTTTAATGAAAAAGTCGTAAGGACTTTGATTTAATTATTAATAAAGTTTAAGAAAAGTACAAAAGAAAGTCATATAAAAGAAAAATAAGGGAATAAGGACACGAATCTAACCGCAGCTTAGCATAATGCAGCAAAAAGCACAGCAGCCGAAGTTAAAAAATAAAAAATAATAATTGCAGATAGTTGCAAAAGAGAACCAACATCAACCAATCTTCAAAAGCAAACAAAACCAACAGTTGAGATTTTAACGTTGGAAAATCCCTAATCTTCTTGTAGCCACTAAGTAAGTTTCTGTGTCAGAATTATTAAAACTCGCTGTCTTTTATGTTTCAGTTAAGTTCTATTTTACAAATAAATAATTATTGGTTGATATTGATACATCCGTCCTGTTACTTTCCAATAATCACGTGCTTCTAACTTTCTTCTCTCCAACAGTTAACGCCTTTTCCATATTTCTTACACTCTTTCCTACTTTCCAGGATCTTCATCTTCGTCATGTTGAAACGGCGGTCCACGGCAGAGCAACGGCCGATATGGGTTTCTGATTTAAAGCTGAAGTAGTTGATGTTGGGATTATTGGTTTTGGTGCAGTATCAGTGCAGCTGAAAAGCAGTCATTGAATGCATGGGATTGTGAACAGAATCGATGAGATTGGAGGGCTTTGTATTGGGCTCATCCTACTGAGGAATTGGCACTGCATACCTCTGGTTTATTCCTTCACAGCTCAGATTTAGGTCAGCAAATTCCTATCCATTACTATTTTTTTAATAACTTTTTTCAGCAAACGTAATTAGAAATTTATTTTCAACTAGGCTAAAATTGTGGTATGATTTTTTAAAAAAATTATAAAAGTATGCTATTAATTCTGAATCAATACTCTTGGTAAATTTTCTTTTATTACAAACAAATTTACAATTTATAAGAAATTCATCGCTAATCTTATTATAACGTATTATTTTATATTTAAAATATATACTCTGTCATTGCTACGAAAATCAAAAGTGTTAGTGCAAACTAATTTAATTTACAAATCAAGTTAGTAATTCTTTGGCTTTTTTTTTGTTTCAAATTAAAAAAAAATGTTGACATAATTTAAAAATATAACAATGTTCCAAAAGAAATTTAGTGATAGAACATATCAATCTTTTAGTTTCTACTGTTGTTTCCTCAAATCCTTTCTTTGATCTTAATAAAAAAATACAAATAAATTTTCATCATATTAAATTAAATAATATAAATTTTGTAAGTTAAACACTGGTAGTGTAAGAAGTTTAATGATACAAAATATATAATTATTAAATTTTTATTAGGATGATTATGTATGTATGTATGTATGTATGTATATAATTATATAATTATTCACTTTTGAAGAGTTTGAGTGGGGAATATATATATATATATATAATTAATTAATTTAAAAGGTACATATGGTGAACATAAAGGCTATATGATAAAACCTAGAGATTTTCAACTAAGGAAAAGGAAATCTAAATAATTATCAATGAAATTAATTAATTAATTTGCGGTGGTTGAACCCAGATGTTCATCATATTTAGTTTCTTCTTCATCCAACTATAAGGTGACTGTGTTGGACACGTCCTTCTTTCTTTGGACTTGTTAATGGAATAGGCTCGAATTCCATCTCGCCCATTACTGTCATGCACAGTGTCGGCTAACTCAGGATCGCAACTTTCCCATGCGAAACTGTAAGTATAGTCGACGAACAACGCCTTGTTTCCAAAACATTCAACTGCAAACCACTTCATTTGATTCCAATTGAGCTGTAAACCATGGCAACCGTCAAGAATATCTCCGTAAGGAAACAAACTCAAATTCAGTGTCCATGTTGTATCCCCAGGGCGACATGTGCTGATACAAAACTTGTTCAAAAAGTAGCCCACAGCAACTATCAAACAATCAGGAGAAGCTGGACTTGCGGAGATCAATATCTTTTTCGACATGAAATCACTGGACAATTTCGGAACTCGCATGATCTTATCAGCGAAAGGATTGTACAAAAACAGCACCGGCCGATGAGGATCCGAATCCGAGTCAAAATGCAAGAGAAAAATCAACCAGCCATAGTTTGAAGCAACGACTTGGGCATCCTCTAGATCAATATTTGTGTGTTTAAAGTCAATCCTGTATTTTGTCTTGTGAGAAGGGTCATATAAATAACATTCGTTCTTCTTCCTTTGAGTACTACGTTTATGCCTGTAAGAAAAAACCCACGGTAATTCTTTATCGTCGTATTTGAGACCGTAATCAATATTTGATTTCCAACCCCTGCATACAGCTCGGCAACGTATTTGATCGGAGTAACAAAGCTGCTCCATGATTAAAGTCACGATATCGTCGTGAAGATCGGACCATGACTTGATCTTGTGATTCCAATGGTCACACTTCTTCTTCTTCTTCTTGTTCTTATTGAATTCACGACTTATCACCATACCCTGCATACTTGTACTTGCTTGAGAACGATCTCAAAAGAAGAATTAATTATAAATAAATTTGATCGGTTAAATAACAGACCTATTTGTACTAACATCAGTCCTAATACTAAGTAAACAATAATTTCCTGTCAGGAAGGGATTTCAGCTGAACCTGAATTAAACCAAATAAAAATCTTAATCAAACAGTAAAATAAAATTTAAATTCAATTTCCATAAAGTGGTTATAAGCTAAAATTTTATTTTATATATATTTTTTAAAATAAAATTACTCCATATTTTAAACAATAAGCAATTTTTTTTTAATAAAATTTTGATGACATGAAATCCCAAATTAATTGGTTTTTTTTTTTTTTTTATGTCGTTTTATTTTATTTTCAATGTAATATCCTGCTTTTCCTAACAAACTCAAATTACCTGGCAAGTTAAAGAAACTTAATTTGCTAATTAATTCAGTAATAGTCCTCCATTAGTAAAACCACAAACTAATACGACATAATATGCTAATTCTACTAATTGCTTAATAATAAATTGACTCTTGATATTACTGTACCGAATTGAGTATGGTTGAATTTTCCTCGATAAAATTTAACTTCACTTGCTCCAGTTTTTTTTATATGAAAAAGTCGTTAGGACTTTGATGTAATTAATAATAAAGGTTAAGAAAAGTACAACAGGAAAGTCACATAAAAGGAAAATAAAGGAAAAAAGGACATTAATCAGAGAGTAGCTTAGCATAATGCAGCGAAAGCACAGAAAGAGAACCAACATCAACCAACTTTGCCTGTAAATGTTAGTGCAGTAAGAAGACATTTGGGAGATAATGGTGCGACAGTTGAGCCATTCATTGAGAATACTCCAAGGAGGCTTGTAAGCTAGATCCAACAAGCAACAAATGACAAATTCAGAACCACTTTCCGAATAAACTATAGCAAGTTTGCCATTTTCCAAAACTTTTTGACAGCTTTTTGTTTGTACAAGATGTTGTACTAGTTGAAACTGAAGATGAAAGCAGACCACAACTGCTTGCTACTTAGCTCTTCTTGCAAAACATCTCAGCCTTAGCAATCCAGCCCAAGCATGTTTGCCTTGAGTCTTTGCTTTGCAATCAAGAAAGCCAAGCAAATGAAGACAAATTCAGTTGTACCTGAAGGACAACTTTTACGAGCAGCACAACATAGCAGAACAAAACATCCACTGCAGCCTTTCTTTGTTAAATTGTTCGTTTTGCTAACATTCTTTTTGATGTAATTTTGCTGAGTGTTTATATTCATACCTTTATCTTAGAATTACAGTAGGGCTGTAAGTTACTTTTGTTCTTTACGTAGAAAATTAATACTAAAAAGATTTGGATCTTTTATTCATTTTCTCAACTTGGTATTAGAGCAATGTCGAAATCCTCAATCCATGACAACATCTAGCCAACGTTCAAGTGGTTCAACACAAGCAAATATAGCCACTCAAAATTTCTCAAACACTAGCTATAATAACTTTACCTTTCCAAATACAACCAAGCTCATAAAAGCTAATTTTCTCCTCTGAAAATCCCAAAATCTTCCCTTAATTGGAGGAAACAACTTAGAGAAATATCTAGACAAGAACATACCTGCACCCAACAAATATGACATTTCAATTGATGGTGATAAATCTGCACCACAACCTTGAATCCAACACAGAAGACATGGAAGAAACACGATCAATACTGATGGGTTGGTCCAAAATTACTCCAGTTGAGTCCTTGCTAACCATTTTGGTAGGCTGCACATCCTCAATAGCACTATGGGGAGCACTTGAGAAGATCTTTGTTGCCAAGTCTATGTTCAAGATTGTCAACTTGTGCAGCCTTGTCACTTCAACCGAAAAAGAAAATCTCATCATTACTAAATACTACATGAAAATGAAGAGATTCTCAAATGCATTGTAGGCAACAAATGATTTTGTCACTGATCAAGATTTAATCCTCTACATTTTGGAGGCTTAGGAAGGGACTATGACTTAGTCAAAGTTAACGTCTCTTCCAAAGTTGAGACACGTTCTGTTGAATTAGTGTGTTTAATGTATCTAAGCCAAGAAAACAAATTGGAAAATTAGAATGGAACACTCAACCCAAACCTTCCTAATGAAGTCCCTATAAACTATGCAAAAACAAGCACCAATGAAAAAAGAAACCAGTCTACTAGAAATTAGAATAATTTTAACAAAGAACCTTACTATGGAAGAGGCAGAGGAAGGATTGAAGGAGGAACAGGTTCAAACCCCAAACCTACATGTCAAATTTGTTTCAAAACAGGACTTGTTGTTTTTGATTTCTTCGCATGTTTAATAAGGTTTTTGTGCCACAATAAGGAAAACAAGAAGCCAAAGTTGCCCACACTATAACACCTAAAGTAGTAGCTAAGAAAGCATGGTACATAGATAGTGGAGCAAATAATTATTTCACCAACTCACTGAGTAGTCTGTCATCAATCAAGAATACAAAGATATAAGAAAGGTTGTTGTAGGTAATGGAAAAACTCACACATTGGATGCACCAAGTTAGTTGAATGTTAACAATGTTGCTATTGAATTCAACGAAAAATCTTGTGTTATAAAATATTTGAAGAGGGGGAAGATTCTGCTAGAAGGGGTGGTTAAAAGGGGCCCTATATGAGTTATTGAAGTGTGTTGCTTTTAAATATGAGTCTCCAAGAACAAGTAGTTTAGTTCATTTCTTAGGCTTGTTAGTTTTCAATCTAAAGTTCAGCAGTTAAGAGTTTATGGAATCAAAGGTTGTGATACCCAAATGTAAGAGTTTTGAAAGATCTTATCATCCATTAAACTAATTTTAATCTCAAGAACACTTCAGCTGCTTCATTTACTTTCTATTCTGCTTATAATTATAATAACAAGCATGTTTAATATCATCAAATTAACATTTAGATAGCTTTTGAGAATTTATCGCTGTTTAATAAAAAGTTTTACTTGATTTTGTAAAATTTAAGAAATTTTATTAATGAAACACTTGATGAAGTCATATGCATGTCAAAATGACTCAGATACTGCAAGAAACAGAGAGTGGAGTACCTAGGCACTTAACAAGTAGCACTTAGGCATAAAAATCAAGAAATTAAGTATAAAAATCTCACTTTTTAGATAACACATTACCTAGGCACTGAGCCAAGGAATGCCCAAGTGTTGCTACAATGATTTGCTATAATAGCGCTACTATAGTTATATGGATACAATAATATTGCTACATTAACTCTTTTTAAATGAAAACGTGTCATGAATAGTATTGAGCGTCTAGCTCCAAAAGAATAAGGCCTAAAAGCTAGGTGATGAGAATAGGGAAAAAAAAATCATCTTCTAATCATTCAAGGAGAGTATAGGTGTTATTTTGGGACTTCTCCAAAAAATATATAAAGGAAAATAACATAGAGAGATGAGAGAACAAGAAGGGAGAAGAAAAAGAGGAAAAAAAAAAAAAGAACTTAGAGGAGCCCAGAGAAAATGGGTAAAATCTTAGCAACTTGGCTTGTAGTTTAGTTTTGATTTATTTCTTCTATACTTTCTTTGTTAATGTAATGAGTAGGATATTATTTTTTTATTATAAATTAACTTTATTTTTTAAAATTATAATTTAGCCAACTATGATATTATGATTTTATTTATTTAATATAATCAAAATTTATGTTCATTGGTTAAGTGTTTTGCACTTTTCTTAATGTTTTTAGATAATTGATCATTGTTTAGTTGATTTGAAATTCATAATGAAATCCTTAAAAAGGAGATTTATGATTTAGTTCTTGTATTGAATACCATAAAATTTATATAAGATAGAAATATAATTACATACTTTGTGTAATCATTACATGAAATTATAATACCATAAAATTTATATAAGATAGAAATATAATTACATACTTTGTGTAATCATTACATGAAATTATAATGTTTCATGCATTTCAACTATCCTAATTCATGTAGGAATATAATGGATTGATATTTTGAAATAGTTTAGTATCACCCAAAAAAAAACTAAAAATAATTTTGATATTCTTGATTATCAATTATGAATTTAAATTTTAGTTATTGAAAATATATGAAGTTTTAATATATTAGTTTCGGTGAAATTATATATCATAGAACTCTTTCTTTATTTTTGTTTACTCTTAATTTTACCTTTACTTATTTTAGTTTATTTGTTAGTTAATTTTAGTATAAATTATATTGTTATTCAAGTCATTCAAATAAAACTAAAATAGTATAAATAAGTATTTAAAGCATAAATAGTTAATCTTTGTGAAAATTATATTTACTCATTAGCTTATTACTTATTAGTAATAGCATATATTTGAATTTACGTAAAATTTCACAACAAATTTTTGGCACTGTTGCCGAAGATTTGTTTATTTATTCATTCTAATATTGATCTTAACTATTCTTTAATCTTACTTTGAATTTTAATTTTCATTACTTTTATTCGTTTTTCTCAAATATTTTTAGTTAGTTTATGCGATGATTGAGAAGTCTTTAGCTTTTTTTTGACTTTTGATTCAAAAATTGAAAGAAATAGATGACAAAATAGGAAGGAAAACATATATGTTGCTTAGTAATCAAATATATGGTTGAACATTTTAGAGAAATAGAAGATAACCGAGTTTTGAGTGACTACACAATACCAACAATTATTGATGATATGCCAACAATTACTAAAAAAAATTTCAAACAAATAATACGGTTATAACTCGTTAAGCCATTTTATAATAATGTCAGGTTATATTTGCAATTTTTGACACAATTTTAAAATAAGTTAGTCCATTGACACAACAAGACACAAATATGACATAAGAATTTGAATTTTTACAACTATATGTGATACATAAGTTGGCGAATTTTGAATAGATTTAAATAAAAGTCCATTAGTTTTAAATATTTACATAATTTTATCCAATTACTTGAATTGAAGAGGTTCAAAAGGCTAAAATGTTATTTTTTAAAATTAAAAACAAAAAACTTTGAGATCATCTTGTTCAATATTGTCATTCAAAAGGTTCGAGTTGGTATAAAATGATGTGCCTATGTAACAAAAATTAATATAATTAAAATTCATGTCAGGTTTGGATATACAATTCTTGATACGTAAACCTATTTATGTTATAACATGATTAATTATTTTACTAATTAGGTGGTACTCTCATTTATGATTTCATAAATTTATTTTATATTTTGCATATTGTTAAAATACTTAATTATATTTATCATATTTTAAGAGATATTTAGTTATATTTAAAATAAAATTTATTAGCATTTAAGTAAATAATAATATAATAAAAAATATTAAATATAATAAAAAATATTAAACAAATAACATGATTATAACCCGTTTAACCTTTTAATAGTTGTGTTAGGTTATAACTTTAATTCTTGACAAACTTATTAAACAAATTGAGTTAGGGTTGACATTTATTAACACGACACTAGGGATGGCCAAAGGTCAAGCATCATTATCCCTAATTTCAAAACATTTCCCCTTCCTCATTTTGGAAAAGGGATTCTCGTCCCTGACCAGTTCTCTTCTCATTTAACAAAACTAATTAATTTAAAAAATACACAAAATTTTAATAAAATTAATAAAAAGGTAATTACTTGATGTGTCAATAAATAATAATTTTAATACTTAATAAAAATAAAAAAAATTAAATTAAATAAAACATTTAAAGTTTGTAATTTTTAATAATTTTGTAAAAAATATATTTCGTTTGTAGATGAAAACATAAAATTTTAAAAGTCTTTTTGTTTCTTGTTAATCTTATCTTAGTACACTACAAAAAGTTAAATTAATAACTATAATTGGTTATTTAATTTACCATCCACTAATTATTTTTTATTTTAATATAGTTTTATATAATTGATAAGAATTAGAGTTTAATTATGTATATTGGAATATAAATTTACATTAGTTATTTTTTATTATTTAAAAAATATTTTAAAATAAAAAAGGGTGTGAGCTCCCTAATTTTTTGTTCAAAGATGAAATTGTCCCCGATCTAACTCCATATAGATGTGATACCTTGAGACTCGTCCTCGCTGAAAATTTTGTCAATTCTATATGATATGAATATAACACAACATAAATATGATATGAACATTTGAATTGTCATTTCTACATGTGATATGTAAGTTTGGAAATTTTGAAAAAAAAAATTAAACAAAAAAACCACTAGTTTTAAAGAATTGAATGATTTCATTTAATTAATTGAGAACAAAAGGCTAAAATGTTGTTTTTAATTATTTGAAGTAATCTTGTCAAATATTATCATTTTACTAAGTACTTGTAATGATGGTATGAAATGAATATTTTCACATACCACCCTTAAGAAAATAATATTGAAATAGATATTTTGTAAAAATTATTACAAACCTCCTCTCCACAATAAATTTGTTTAGGTTGAGAGTAAGCTAGCTACCTCAAAAAGATTAAATTACCTTTAAAAACACCAACTTGAATATATAATAATTATGTTTATTGTGATTCAATTAATTCACCATAATTATCTCCAAAGATATATTACATTTATTGAATCTTGTTCATATATATTTATTTGTTGGTTGTAAAATATAGTCTAATGAATTTTAATGGTAATTAATAGATTGTGTTATAAAAAAGGAGAAACCTATATTTTTAAAAAGAGTTGAATTATTAGATAGTTCTCTAATTATTGTTTTCTATTATAACACCAAAAATAAAATACCATATGTTTTTATTTGGTGTGCACTTTTATATAGTCAAACAATTTAAGACAACCATTGAGTTTAATTTACACTGGGATATTATATTAGACGGCCAATATCTTTCTTTAAAGACAATGTTTTTATTATGCCTTGGCTCTATCATGTATTTACAGTTTTATAATGTTAGTATCCATAATTTTTTAAAAATTCCAACAATCTTAAGGAAAGACATGTTTTGCTAGATGATGAGTGCAATTAACATAAGAAAAAAGTCACTAGTGTTAATGATAGTGCACATTGAAAAATCTATAAATGAATCTGAATCTCAGTAATATGCGAAAAAATTTAAGGGTACATGAAGTACAAAATTATTTTTAATTTTGTATATCATGTTTTCTACAATTTCATAATATTTTATTTTGATGTTTGATATAAATAGTACGGACTAAAGGGTTAACATGTTTTATGGAAACCTTGTAATGATTGGAACTCCTACCAAAATATTAATTTTTGGTCACAAGAAATTAGAAATTATTATTACTATTTTTTTTGAAAAAAATATTACTTTAATAGATCATTTAAATTTTTTTTTTTCAAGTTGTTAATTCTTTACATGTATAAATAAATTATATTGAGTTTTTAACTTTTATTTATTAGTTTAACAAATAAGTTCAATACAAAAAATTGTATTTAAGTTATTTGATTTTTTTTATAATATTAATTCTTTTATAACTAAGAAAGATTATAACATTCTTATGTATGTTTTTTCAAATGCTTGAAAATTACAATACTAGAAAATGCGAGAATGGAATTATGTAACTGTGTTCTGGTGCATGAGCGAGATATTATGATATTCGTATTTGCATATATTTTAACTACATAGACAATAGTTTTTTATGACATAGTTATTGTTATTATTTTTTAGGACATAATTATTACTATTGATTAAACACTGTTTAAGGATTGATATTATGAAATAAAAAATAACGTGTATGATTATATATGTTGCTAATTATAAAGCATTGTGGAGCCATTAAACAATATTAAAAGTATTTTATTACAATTTAAGTATATAAAAATGAAACTTTATAAGTGGTACAATAATTTATAGAAATGATTTCATTGATTTGATGCAAATATTAAAGCTATAAGTTCATATGTTGAAATCATTGAATGACTATTACAATTTTTTCTTTTTAGATAATAGTCCTGTCACTACCAATTCAAGCATTATCTCTGTTGAATTATATTGTGTATTGACATTATATATTGATTTGAGGTTAAAATTATAATTTTAGAGATAAAATTATGATATTAGAGCTAGTATTATAGATCAGATTAATGACACTACATAGAACATAATTTTGTTCTAAGTCTAAATTATCAATGAGATTGAAATTTTTTTAATTTATATTTTTTTATAAAAGTTTTAGGTATTTATGATTAATATTGTAATTATAAAATATATTATTTTAACCCTTATAATAAATTAGTATTATTTTATAACTCAAAATTTTTTTGGTATTTAAATTTATATGGTAAATTTTGTAAAACCTCTTAATTTACATTATCTATTATGCATTAATATATATTTTTCATTAGATGATTTTATTATTATAATACTTAATCAAATTGGAGGCTTGTTTTTAGATAATCAAATGAATGTGATAATGGAAAAAATTTATTTATTTATACTTTTATTTTTTAATATTAAAATATGAAAGAAGTAATTTTTTTAGTTTCGTAAATATGTAATGATCTTATTGTATCACATTATAGTATTGTTAGTTTTTTTCTAATTTGTTGGTTATATAATTTTAAATTATCTTGTGTGAATATCAATAGTTGCATTATTTAATATATAAAATCTATTGATGATTTATATTATTAAGCCTATGAATGAGAGGCGAGTATATTGAAAGTATATATACATATATTTTAAGTCTTAAATAATGAGACTAATGGTTACAAAGAGAATATATTTTCAAACAACATTGTAGAATGATTTACAATATAATAATTTTTTACTTTTTTGAAAATAAATTATAGCAAAAATTGTCTTACTTATCTTTGTCTTTCATAAAGACTAAATAGTTTGCCTTTAGGAAGTAAATTTTGATTGTAATATAAAAGCATGTTTTGTTTTGAGACTAAATGATTGGTCAATCTTCAAAATATCTTTCCATTAATAAAAATAAAATAGAAAAAGAAAAAGACAATTTTGTATGAATTGTCATGTTATACAACAATTTAAATATGTGTTTGTGATGTATGTTATAAAGTCAAAGTTAAAATTGGTTAAATTCTCTTACATAAATCTTATGAAATAAGTTCATAGGATAAAATTAAGTCATTTTTTGTCTTATAGCACTATTGACATAACCAAAATGTGTAAAATCACTACTTATAACAAAATAGTGTTTAAGTATGGTAAATGTAAGATAATTTTTTTTGCTCTTAATGAACTCCAATACTCAAAATGTTGTATGGTAGAGTATTTAAACTATTTAACACACTTGATCAATATTCATCTATATGAGTGTAAAAACACGATCACTTTCTATGAGAATATAAGCAAACATATCTAAAGTATTTATGAATTCCAGGTGAGTGCAAGACCATAAAGTGTCAAATTGCAAAACAACATAATTGTAGAGAATTATTGTAGATAGCTAGTCCCTTAACTCATATAAAGAAAAATTAGTTCATAAAAATTTAGATTTTGCCAAGTTCTTGTGAGATACAAAAGAGTTATCTAATAATTAGTCCATACCATAATAAGAACCAATGTATAAAAACTAAGTTATAAAAGACTTTTTTGGCAATTATTTTTTTGTATTTCAAAATAGAGGAGAATTGTTAGATATTTCATGTATTTCAAAATGCAAAATATCTTAATTAAGTGGCTATTATATATATTGATAATGTAATAATGATTTTATTTATCTTTTGTTTACAATATATGGTCTAATTCTCTATTATATTTTATAATCTATGTTATTATGTGATTGTTGGCTATAGATTTTTATAACTATTATTTTTATGATTATCTTATAATTTGTAATGATGATTAATAATTGTGCTTATAAAAGAGAGTCCATTAGATTTTTAAAAAGAGTAGAATTGCCAAATAATTTTTTAATTGTTGTTTTCTATTTTAACACCAAAGAATGAAATAATATATAATTGCTCAAGGGATTAATATTTTGGTGTACAGTGTCATAGAGTCAAGCTAGTGAAATTTAGAGGTTAGATCATTTTTAAACTTGATTTGCACCATAATATTTTTTTGAAGAGGTAAAATCTTTTTACAAGGACAATATTCTTAACATATTTTAACTTTTTAATATAATCTTATGTATACAATTTTATTGTGTTACCATCCACATTTCTCAAAGATTATAACATGGATTTGTGTTATTATTATGTTTTTGTATAATAATGAAGTTGTGGACGAGGTGGCTAAAGAGAATAAGCATGAAATTAAGGAAAAAAAAACTTGCTTTATTGGGAATAGGTGAACCAACAAGAAGAAAAAAGTACATTAAGTAATATATATATATATATATATATATATATATATATATTGAAGTCAATAAACAGATGTTAAAGGCCAACCCAAATGAATTTATTGTTGATGAGATGTTTTTATATACTTTTTTTTTTGAGATTTGACTAACTCATGTATAAATGCATATTTCAAAAAAAAAATTATATTTAATAATTAATAATCTAATGATAATAATTAAATAATTAAAATAATTTTATCATCTTAAAAAAATAAATTAATTAAATCACATATTGGTCTTCTTCTTTCGAATTGTTTATACAAATGCTTCCAGACACGAGAATTTTCCCATCATGCACATGTGCAATTCAAAGCCCTGAACTAGCTTCATTATATAATAGATATAAAGAAAATTGGATGTTTTCTACAAAATCGTGGGTGAGATTGGTGGATACGAGGATTTAATTGTAAATTGCACATATATTTGATAAAAAAAAAAAGTGAAATGTAGTTTTTCCATAGTGTATAAGTTGATGCTGGGGATAAATATTTCCCTTTACATATTTAAGACTATTTTTGCCCTAATGCACTGCCTATTAGGTCTTTGTAAAACTATTTTTATCTCAAAAGAATGAAGAGAAAATTAGAAGATGGTTATGGATGCTCATAATTTGCAACTTAAATGATGTCCTGTTGTCTATTAAAAAGTGAAATGTCCATCCATCAAACAAAATAACTTTATAAAATTTGGAGTTGGTGCCGACTATCTTCTTCTCCACTTATTATTCATATTGTAAAATTTGCATTAATATTAATCACTTATTATTAAAGTCTTTACCAGGCAATGACAGATATAGATAAGCACAAAGTCAACAGTAAGTACAGAACTTGTTCTGCTACTTAAATGATATCTTTTAATGATTATATTACATGATTGGTTAATTGGGTGTGGCAAGCAGAAATTGAAGAATTCAATTTGAATCCGACATTAAGGCTTAATTTAATTGAAGGATACAAACAATAGCTTAACGCGGTAGAAGCAAAGGGTAGCAATTCCAATTGTGTATTAATGCGCTAAACTCGCCTATAAATAGGCTCTTTCTCTTCTTTAGTTTATCTATTTCAATTCATCCCAATTTAAATTTTCTCCTTCCCATAATTTCTTTCAAAGTATTATTAAAACTTTACTTGAAAGTATTCTTTAAAATATTTGAAAAAATTATATTGAATGAGAAATTGTAACCCTATTTTGTCATAGTGAAATTATTCTGCCTTATCCATTATTTTTACCCCAATTAATTTGGGAGCTTTATATATAAAATCTGTGTTATTTATTTTTATCTTTAGTTATATTATTATTATATGATAGGTGCTGCCACCTAAATATAATAAAAGACTAAATCTCTTATTTTATTGTTATGATTATATAGTAGGCACTACCAGCTGAATATTATGTAAGATTAAGTTTTTTATTTATATAACTATTTTTATTGTTGTATTTGTATAACTAGCAATGCTACCTAATTATAGAATATTAAACATTTTGTACACATAATAACTAGCTTTGAATTTCATTTATAATTGTAGTTAATGTCCCAAAACATCTTAACAAATGGTATTAAAGTATTAGATTGTTGTACTCGTTCACGGAAGTATTATCCAAGTACATGATACTATTCACATATACGTGAAATAATAGAAGTTAATTCAAATATATCAGGACTATGGAAGCAAAGTTTGAAATTCAAAAGTTGAACATGAGTAATTTCTCATTGTAGAAAATGAAGATAAAAGTAGTTTTGAGAAAAAATAAGTGTTTAGTAGCTATTGAAGATAGACCAATAAATATCATAGATGAAAAATTGAATGAAATAAATGAGTATACAATGACTAATCTACACTTGGGATTAACTAATGAGGTATTATCAAATATTAAAGAAAAGAATACGATAAAAGAGATATGAGATACTTTTACAAAATTGTATAAGTTAAAATAACTTCACAATAAGATTTTACTTAAGAGAAATGTTTATGCTCTTCGAATGTTAGAATCAATGACTGTGATAGAGTATATCAACGCCTTAAAAACTCTATCTTCTCAACTCACAATATTGGATCATAAAATAAAAGAAAATAAACTTGCAAAGCTTTTATTTCAAAATTTATCAGACTTGTTTGATCAACTTATCATCAATTTAACAACTTAAAGCATCTATTTTGACAACCTAGTTTTCGATATTATAACAACAACTGTATTACAAGAAAAAAAATATGCGTAAAAATAAGAAAGACAAGTTGATGAGCTTACAATAAATAGAAACTTATCGGTGACAAAAGGGAGATCAATAAAGCATAGATCTAATGGGAGTTGAAATCATGGTAGATTAAAATCTAGAAGTAAGAATAAAATTAAATACTATAGTTGTAGCAAAGTCAAGTAAGTAAAAAATGAGTGTTAAAAAAATAAGAAGAATATAGAAGAAAATACAAGCTCTTAAGGAAATATGGCTCTATTTAAAGAAATGAAGAAATCTTGTATAGCGAAGCGACAACAATCATTAAATGTATAAAGAAGTTCGCTACTATTTGGCTTATAAATTCAGCAATGACATGACACATGACCTCTCAAAGAGAATGGTTTCATCAATACAAACCTATCATTAAAAAATTTTTGTTAATGGGCGATGATCATACCTTATAGATTATTGGTATTGGGATTGTCAAGTTAAAGATGTATTATAAAATGACTCACATCATCTAAAAGGTATGACATATGAAAGACTTCAAGAAAAATTTATTGTTTTTATGATAATTGGATGGGATTGGGTGTAAAACTCAAACCCAAAATGGGATCACAAAGATAGTATAAGGTGCACTCGTGGTCATAAAGACGAAGAAACTAGTTGTAAACTTGTATATACTATAAGGAGAAAACACTACAAGAAGTAAAGGCATTGGTTGTATTAACAAATTTTGGAGAAAAATCAACAATAATATGGCATTAAAAGCTCAAACATATGTCAAAACAAGTTTGAAGAATCTTTTAAGATGAACATTGCTTTTTAGTATCAAAATTGGTGTCTCCAATATTTTGCAAGTACTGTGTTATTAGTAAGCAACAAAAATTAAAGTTCAGCACATTTAGTTTTAAAAGTAAAAGTTTTTAAAGTTAATTCATTCAAACATTTGGTAAACACCGTTTATATCCGTGGAAAGAGTAAAATATTTTGTTTCTTTTATTGATAACTATTCTAGAAGATGTTGAGTGTATTCAATCAAAAGAAAAATAGATGTCTTTAATATATTCAAAGTCTTCAAAGCATAGGTGAAACTAGAATCTGGAAAACAGATCAAGTGTCTTAGGATTGATAATGGAAGAGAACTTACCAATGATATATTTGATGCATTTTTTCAGTAAAGAGGCATCAAAAGGTAATTCACTACAGCATACATTTCCTAGCAAAATAAAGTAACAGAGCAAATGAATAGAATCTTACTGGAAAAGAAAAAGGTAATGTTGAGAATTGTAAAGTTACCTAAGTCTTTAGAACAGAAGTAGTAAATATCGCCTGCTATTTGATAAATCGGTTATCATTAACAATAATTGAATTGAAGACACCAACAGAGATGTGGATTGGCAAGTCAGCTGACTACTCCAACCTCTATATATTTGGAAATCCTATGTATGTGATGTATAATTTCCAAGAAATAGCAAAATTGGATCTAAAATTCAAAAAAGGGATATTGAAGGATATGCTGATGAAGTGAAGAGGCATCACTTGTGGGCTCCATTGCCCATAAGCTAACCATCAACTGAGATGTTATATTTACATAAGACAAGTTGCAAAAAAACGTAATGATAGCATCGAAGAGGAAGAATTAGACACTACTACAATTCAAATGGAAGAAAAATCAAAACATGAAGATTCTTCTGAAGTAATATTAAAGCACAAAGAATGATTTGTTGAGTCTAAAGTTCTAGAAGTTCGATAATTAACTTGCGAGAGACGAATGCAATCTTGGCAATCAGAATATATTATAGAAGGCAATATTACATACTGTCGTCTAACAGAGGATGAAAATACATAAACTTTTTAAGAAGCAACAAGTAACTTAGATATATCTATGTGGATGGCAGCAATGTAGGAGAAAGTTAAAGTTTTTTATAAGAACAAGACTTGTGATCTTATGTCATTACCATATAGAAGAAAGGCCATTAGAAATAAATGGGTTTACAAAATCAAATGGAATAATAATAATCAAGTGGAACGATATCATGCAAGATTAGTGGTCAAAGAGTATGCTCAAAAAGTAAGCCTTGATTTTAATAAAAAAAATTTTGCCAGTTATACAACTCATTACAATTAGAGTAATTTTAGTTATGTGTACTATATTTGACTTATATTTAGACCAGTTAGATATAAAAACTACATTTGTTCATAGAAAACTTGATGAAGAAATTTATATGCTCTAGTCAAAAAATTTTGTTAAAAAAAGAAAATAAAACTTGTTTTGTAAGTTGACCAAATCTTTGTATAATCTCAAGCAGGCGCCCAAGTATTGGTACAAGAGATTTGATTTCTCTATCATTAGCATTGGATATAATAAATTAAATTCATACCATTATGCATATTTCAAAAGGTCTAGTAATAATAATTTTATTATTTTGCTATTATATGTCGATAACATGTTAGTAGTAGACCCTAACAAAGATCAAGTTCTAGAATTAAATGCACAATTAGTTAGAAAGTTTGATATAAAGGATTTAAGACTTGCAAATAAAATTTTAAGGATGTAGATTCACTGAGATAGAAAAGGCAAGAAGATTTGGCTTTTTCAAAAAATTATTTGAACAAAATTTTGTGGCGCTTCAATGTGTAAGATTATAAGCCAATCTCTATCTTTCTTCCTATTAATTACAAATTATCCTCAATAAAGTCTCCTAACAATGAAGTAGAGAGGATAGAAATATTTCGAGTACCGTATGCATCAATAATAGGATGTTTAATATTTGCCATGATATATACAAGACTACACATTACACAAGCAATGAAAGTAGTTTGTTGATTTATGTCAAATCCTAGTATAGAGCATTAGAATACCGAGAAAAAATTATAAGATATGTCAGGGGGACCTCAAATGTTGCATTATATTATGGAGAATCAGATTTTATTATTAGAGGCTATGTAAACTCAAATTATGTAAGTGACCTTGATAAAAGAAAATCCATTACTAGTTATGTTTACACTTATAAAAGGAGTTGTGAGATGAGTTTCAAAATTGTAAACTATGGTAACATTATCTACAATAGAAGCAGAATGCATAATAGTTATACATGCATGCAAAGAAGCAATCTGGATTAGAAAGCTTATGAAAGAATTCGATCACAAACAAAAAAAGATGGTTTTGTTTCATGACAATCAGAATACCTTGCATATCGGAAGGAATCTAACCTTTTAGTATAGGACAATCATATAGGCGTTCAACTTCATTTTTTATAAGAAATAGTGGAGGATGAAAGTATAGATATACAAAAGATACACACCAGAGATAACCTAATAGATATCTTAAGTAAACTAGTTAATACTGATAAGTAATTGAATGGCATCAATCCCCCTATGGCTTAACTTAAACGTGAGCAATTTGGAATGGTAAGGTAGAAGAATAAGATATGATTAATTCTCAATCAAGTCTCCAAGTATGAGCATGTTACATGATTGGCTAATTGGGTATGGCAAACCAAAATTGAAGAATTCAATTTGAATTCAACATTAATGATCAATTTAATTGAAGGATACAAACAGCAGCTTAAAAAGGTGGAAGCATAGGGCGACAATTTTGATTGGATATCAATGCACAAACTCGCCTATAAATATGCGCCTTTCCTACTTCAGTTTATCCATCCTAATTCAATCTTTCTCTTTCCGATAATTTCTTAGTTTCTCTTAAAATATTATCAAAACTCTACTTGAGTGTATTTTTTAAAATATTTGAAAAAATTGAATTGAGTGAGAAACTATAATCCCACTTTTTCATAATGAATTCTTTTGCCTTTACTACTCATCGCTTTTACTCCCATTGATTCAAGGGTTTTTTTATGTAAAATTTATATTATTTATTTTCATCTTCAATTATATTATTATTATATGATAGGTATTACCACCTAAATATGATGAAAAGTTAAGTTTTCTATTTTATTGTTATGATTATATGGTAGATATTATCACTTAAATATTGTGAAAAGTTAAATTTTTTGTTTACATAATATTTTTATTATTGTATTTGTATAGCTAGCAATACCACATAATTATAGAAGGTTAAACCTTCTATACACATAACAACAATCTTTTTAACTTCATGTATAATTGCAATTAAAATCCCAAAACATCTTGACAAGTTGATCTCTACAACAGTGACGTATAAGAAGAAGAAGAAACAACAACATAATATATTTAATTGTACCATGGACCACAATGTATGCTATCCTAGCTCAGAACCATGGGATTATCTTAAAGGATAACTGATTTATTTTGATTTGGTTTATTCATTTATACTTTAAAAAAAGTAAAGTTATTTTAATTATTTTATAATTTTTATTAATCAACTCACAGTTAAACTATTTATTAGTATTCAAAAACTAGTATCTATGTGTGAATTTATCAAATTTTAAGTAAAATATGAAAATATTTCTATTGTCGAGAGAAAGTTTGTGTTAATTTTCACAAAATATCTATTGTATTATTTTCATAAAGTTTAGAAAAGATGTGAAAATATTCTACTATGAAATTTAATTAAATAATATTTGTGTCAAAAATTTTAAAATATAAACTTATGTGTAACATATTTGAAACTTAATTTATTTAGTTGAAAGTTTTGAGGGTGAATGGAAATTCATTCCCAAATAATAATAATAATAATATGATTTTTTTTTTTTTAGTTGGATAAAAAAATGAATGAAAATTCATTAATAGAGTAATCATAATTTCTCCCTCTTTTTAATTTTACCTTCATTTATATATTTAATCATAATTCTTTATTTTATAAAATTTAATATAATTAATTATTTAATTCATTATCATATTTTTAAAATATTTACAAAAAGCAATATACATATATGTTATATAAAAATTATAATAGAAAAAATAAAAAAAATATTTAAACAATTAATTAATTATGATTAGTGTAATATTATTTTATTTTCTGAATTCCAACATTATTATAAATTTTTCTTACAAATTAATTTATTATTATGAGTGTTTGATTTTGTCCATAAAATCTGGTTATTATTTTTATCATTATTTTTATTATAAATAAAATATTTTTTCATACATTTTTTATTATGCATATTAATAAAAAGTCTTCAAACTAAACATTATTGTAGTTAAATATGTAACAAGTTTAGATGTGCGATATTGTGGATTGTAAATATTGAGATCTTATTAAAATTGTGAAAATCTATTATTTACCTGGTGAATGTCACACAACATACCATGTAACATTAAAATCCTAATAAAACTTAGATATAGTATTTGATATAATATTCAAATCTAGATACATATATTGTATGATTTACTATTAAAACCTAGACAAGGGCAGAGTTAAAATTAAAAATTTAGGATTTTTTGATAAGAGTTTTAAATTTTGTGTAATTTTTTTTAATATTTGTGTAATATTTATTAAATATAATACGTGTACTTTACTATATAAATGACAATTTCGAAATAAAGAAAATTGTGTCATCCACTACTCAAATCAGGCTGGCAAATCTTTGTATTTCTAAAGTAAATCCATGCTCTTCTTTTTCCAGTTAGACTCTGACTACATGTATTTTTCTGAAGCTACTGCTACTACTTCCTACAGGTCTTCTTGCTGCTGCTACTACTGGCTCTAGCTTTGTGTCAAGCAAGTCCTCCTATGCAAAACATTACATTCAAATGTTCTTCTTCCTCAAATTTCTTTCTTGCTGCCTCCACTTCCCTTATGTCCTCCTTTACAAACAAAGTTCTATTGCACCCACAACCACATTTACGCGACTTCAACTCTGAAAATCCAATCACAAAACAAACAAACTCAATGAGATGTATACCTATCTACAACTCCAGAAAGGAATGTATGGATATTTTCTAGTACCATGGAAAAGGCACGTGTGTTGACCACAGCATGAGCTGCCGCGGCACTCAATAAAGGCCAAGTAACAGTCGCGTTTGCAGATGTCACACAGAATTGTTCCTTCTGATTTTGGAAAATTACGAAATTGGATCTTCAAATTGTTTAAACCACTTATAACTCTGTTTAAACTTCTCATATGATGTAAAAAACTAGCCTTGACAGGCGTGGCCAATTCTGTTTCCGACTTATCTAATGCTTCATGACTTAGACACCTGTTGTATAGAATCATTGACTCTTTTAGCAGAAGTTCTTCGTAAGGAACGATCACCTTCCTCTTGAGCAGTGCATATCGTTTGCCAGCAGCTTCCCCATACGGAAACCAAGCTCCAGTAGCAAAGTTTACTGCTTCACCACAATTGAAGCCTGCCCAAAAGTTATAACATAGAGAAGCAAATAGTGAACATTCTGCGGCAACATATGGTGAGTGCAAAATAGATAGCTCTTACCATTACTAAATCCTGCATGATATACTCTTGGAAATGTGATGACAAACTCCCCTGGCTTCTGCACAGCTTTGTAAACACGTACACCATTTTCCATCAAAATTTTAGGAGGAAACATGGTTGTTTTATTTGCAATCTCATTAAAAGCTCCATCCTCTCCACGCGGGGATAAGATGTTGGGAGAATACACATGATTTGCAGCTACCTTCTCAAACTCCACAGCATCATCCCCGGGGACGCCATACCAGGTTTTGGGTGCACCGGAGTGATGATAATTAATGCTGAAAATTGAAAAGGAAACGGTTCTTATTATGAATATATAGAGTGAATTAGAGTGGCAAAGAAAGATAGACTCATTTGTAGTTTTGTACATTACCTGTACAGATAATGATCTTCCACATGCCATGCAAAAATACTGAATAGCATACCAATGTAAAGCATGGGATCGGTTATTCCCTGAATTTATATCAGCTCAATTCAGAAAAATGCTCAAAGCATGGAAACACAAAATCAGCCGAAGATTGGATTTACATCAACATACCGGGATAGAATATCCAAGCAAACGAAGTAAGGATTTGGGCAGCCTCGGTAGAGTCTGAAACCAAAGACATTCACTGTCACATTCACAGCCTTGGTAGAATATATGTTGAAGTGAAAGCGGTTGAAGCAAAGAAAATAAAGAAAATAAGAACCTTCAAATGCCATTTGCATTTTCCAAGTTGATCATTAGGATCTGATGAAAAGGCACTTCCTTCAACGTTGACTCCATACTCAACTCTTCCTTCGTTTCCGTGAGTCATTTCAAGCCAAAATTTCTTTTCTACATATGAAGGAGGAAGATCCCCCAAACGAGGAGATACCTTATTAAATGCCTTCGTTGCCATACTCTCAAAGGTATCATACGTATATTTTCTGGAGAGTAACCAAGACAATACTCATACATGTCAGACAAATTTCTTCTTTTTTTTTTTTTTTTTGGTTGAAGAAAAAGAAAATGAAGAAAACACAGGAACCAGCAGCATTCCATTACTTTTTCCCCTGGAAGAAAACGCCCTTGTCATTTGCGTTCCATTTGGGAAGACGAAGAGGTTGTACATAAGTACCAAATTCAAAGTCCTCTATCTCGTTGGTCAGTACATGGGCAGCAGGAACAGAAGCCTTCAAAGGGGATACTACTTTGCAAATTCCTGAACTTTGGAATTAGTACATGCGACATGAAACAGATTGAAAATTGAAAACGAAAAATTAAGCGAGCATGATGTTGAACTGTAACGTACCGTATTTGGAGGCTTCCGGGGCTATCTTTTGCAGATAAAGGAAAGGATCACCAAATTCCTCCAATGTTGGATGGTATGCAGGACAATCTGAAATTTTGTGTGTCCATTCAGAATCCGAAAAGCCAAACTTATATAACTTGTTTCTGGAAACTGGATTCCTGTTGCGTGTTTTTCTTTGGGTTGGATGCGGAAATCTTGCTGCTGAATCCATCCCCTTTCAGTCCCAAGATTAAATGCTCTTCCTTTAACTGGCCAAGTAAATGAATTAAACGCCTTATATATCATAATACTGAAGAATCAAATTTAAAACCTTAAATTTGGCAACCCTCACAGTACAGAAAATCATGATCTTGATAATCAGGAAGAACAGAAATAAAGAAGATTACTTCTGGTTACAATAATTTTATGGGGATAGAAACATAAATACCAGAAACATAACAACAAAAGGCATAGTGCTCTGTTTGACTCCCAAGAAAACAGAGGAAAAATAAAGAAGTAAAAACATAATCGAAATTTTCCGGAAATCTGCATATGCTTTGCTTTCTTTACTTGGTTGTCTAATCTTAACGTTATGTTCTATTGAACAGGAAGCAAGAACTAATATATCAAGATTTTTTCTCAATCGGTTATTTTATCTTCTTTTAGTTTCTTGGCAACCAAACAGAAACATGCACCAAACGATGGCGACTTAAAAGGGAATATAGACAGGATGAGATTACCAGTAGAAAGAACTATTTTCTTCCAAGAAAAGGGGAGATTTTCTGGGAAAATTTAATTGCGAAAGAATACGAGGAAAAAAAAAATCTCAATAGCAGGCTACAAAATAATAGATTTCGAAACCCAGGGTTTCCCGGGTTTTTTAAAGTTTTCGCAGAACCGTCATGTCGTTATGAGGAAATGATGGAGTGTTAAACATCATATTGTACTTCGACACTAATGAAGTTTGCCACATCACGTATGTAACACGTGGAGCCGTTTCAATTGATATTCTTTGTAAAATAATATAAGAGCAAAGCATCTGATAAAGTAGCCGTTAAATTTGAGGAATAAATGAGATGGATGCATTCATGTATGTATGAATGAATGAGGATACATATACATATACATATACATATATATATATATTCATAAACCATAATTTATCAACTATGCACACTCTATTTTTGGAAGTCACAATATTTTCAAAAGCAGCACAATCTTTAAATTAAATACTTGGCCACTTATTTTAAACTAATAAATTAAATTTTCAAAACAGTAATAGCAGGTTATTATCATTTTCAAACTCATAAACTATTACTTAGTAGTAAGTTTGAGCAAGCAAGCAAGCAATTGCAGTAAAATGTTTCTAATTACTAAGTGGGTGTTAAAACTTGATTTAGGTGAGTTGCAAGTAAGCTCTTAAATACATGGATATCTCCATGTATGATGGATGGTCTTAAAAAAGTAAGAAGCAGGAGTAGTTTTTGTTCTCAAAATATAAAACCATTTCTTTTTAAAGTATTTTATTTTTAAAATACTTTGCTCTCTCCTTTTTTTTTTTTTCATGTTTATTTTTCTTAAAATGTTGTAATACATTGTAAATCAAAGTGCCGTAATTTTTATTTGCATTCATTATAAATTGAATAATATTAAGTTAAGTTCTACATAGTCTCCTTTATAAAATAAGATTAAGAATTTTAAATGTAATATTTAATGTTACCGATTCATTAATTTATTTTATTATTTCAATTAAAATTTGAAATTAATCTATTTTAAATATAATATACTAATAATAATATTTATAAATAAAATTAATAAAAACATGAATATAATATTATATAATAATATATTTAAATTTTTTAAATATTTTATTTTATTAATTTATAAGCATAATTAAAAATAAAATAAAATTACGAACTCATTAAAGTATTAGATTTATTTATATGAGTTTCAATTTAGTACAACCATGTTGTTTCAAAATATTTGTGGATGAATTCAGATAAACGTCATAAACTCAAGATATTTATTTTTGTGCCAACTTATTTTTAATGTATGTGGTATTCAAACTTGAAATAATTCACAGCATGCGAATGCTAATTTCCCTCAGCGATTAATTTATATAATTTGATGCTCTACATGACCATCGATTCACAGACTTCACTCAGCGATTTTACAAATTCTATCCTATCTCTACATGACTGATGCTAATTTCGTATTTACATAGGTTACACTTTTGAACTTAACTATTGAAATTATATTTATGATTTAAATTAATTTTTAAAAAATTATTTTTTATTTTAATTAAAAATAATAATAATGAAACCAATAAATTTTGATTGAATTTTCGATTTAAGTTTGGTAAGTCAAAATTTACAAGACAAAGTTGCAAATAGTGTATAGTGAAGAGCTTCCACCTCCAAATCTATAAAACCGAATCAATTCTATAAATTTAAAACTTATAGTTTATAATTTTTTATTATTTTAATTAATAAATAATAATTTATTTAAATTTAATTAATATAAAACTTTATTAAATAATTTTGATTTTCAAGTTTATGTAATATAAAATTAAAAAATAATTTCTTTTGTTATTTTTGAATTGAATTTAATTAATGAATGCAATGTGAAATTTATTTTAAAACTTACAAAACAAAAATGTAATATAACAATCTTATACCTTATAATTAAATTAATATTTTAAATTTAGGCTAATTTTTAATTTGAATTGAATTGATTGATCTCTCGTATCAATTTGGATAGATGCAAAATTTGTCCAACCCTAATGGTACATATTTTGGTATCAATTAATACACTAATAAACTCATATATTCATTTATATCTATATTTTAAACTCACATGATAATTAGTATCATAACACATCCACTTCAATCCATAATCCATATTAATTCGCCAAACATGACAATATATAACATTGATTAGTCTGAACAAAGATTTGAGAAATAAAATGGAAATGATATTTACAAAGTACATCGATGTTCTTTCTAATTTCTAGTAGGGATGTTACTGTAAACAAATTTCTAACTCTAGATTTCTTGTACCACTTATAATAATAATAATAATAATAATAATAATAATAATAATAATAATAATAATAATAATAATAATAATAATAATTTATCAATTGAATCAAATAACCCAACCATTTGATGTCTCAGCTATCAATCACAGTACATGAGATTTATTTTCTGTAATGTTTAAAGCAAAAGAAAACCACCAATAATAATAGTAAAATTAATAAATAATCATTTATAAACTTTGTAAAATTGTAACCTAAACATCTTCTACATCACACATACAACTTAATAGAGGCTGAAACCAACTATGAGATTTTAAATGATGATCCATCCGAATAATTGAACAAATTGAAGAATCACTTGATGATTCAGTGAACCAACATCATAAGAGTCATGAAAATTCAGGTACTGAATCAGAACTACGTTTTCAAATAAGAGACAAAATGTACATTAGGTGGATAAAGTACCATTCAAGCATAACTCGAATAAAGAGATGAATCTACTCATTGTATGTGCTTGGGAATTTTCCCCTCTTGTAAAAGTGAAAGAGCATATTCAGCAGTGTCAATGAGATCTTGAATATTGTGAATGGACCTCTCTTCAGACCCCAACATGAATATAGTTCGAACCTCTGCTTTCTTTGCAAGTCTTGCTGCTAAACCAAGCTCCAGTTTGGGAGAGTTGAGGCTCCGTAAGATCTGCCGATATAAAGATAAGATTCGCACCCGGTGATTGGAGTCCGTTGTGGCCCATATTAAACCTTTCATATCTGCGTATTCATCAAAGTCTCAGAATTTTTGTGAGAATAACTAATGAGCTAAATCATGAGAATTTTTATTTCATCGTATCCATGTCAACAATAATTTTGTCAAACAGCATTATATGCAGATTACATTAAATGGGAGGAACAGGTCAATAAAATCAAAAAATGAGGTCCAGGAAGCCTCTCTCACTGATAAAAGTTTGCAACCCATTTATTCAAATATTAGTCAATCTCATTTAAAAACTAGTTACATTTGCTTGCAACTTCGTTACACTTATTATGTTCATCAAAAACTATTAAGAAGTTTCACTAATAAAAGGAAGATGAGTACTTTTGCTCAAAGTCAATTTTCACCCAGCTAGCTCTATAACAAAAAGCTTAGTACAATTGTAATAATATCTCACATCTGATAGAAAAGGAGAATTCTTAGAATTTGTAAGGGTGAATGATGCATATCCTATTAAACATGTTTTTTGGGAAGAGAGTAATGACACAGCCTATAACAAAAGTATCATAACCAAACTCAATCCAACTCTAATGTCTCGCCAAACACCCACACATAATGGACTTATCCATGAAAGATTTATAAATCTCGAAATAGAGTAAGACGGGCAAGCAAGAAGTCTCACTTATGACGGAAATGTTACAAGATTGGGTGGGGAAGAATGTAATGGTATCTCACATTGAATAGGAAATGAGAATTCTTGGAGTTTAGAAGGGTAGATGCTGCACACCCTATTATACATATATTTTGGGGAGAGAATAATGATCCAACCTGTAACAACAACCATATACAAAATGTTTTTCTCCACATAACAAATGGTTAGAAGAAGCATAGATGTTTACGAGTCCATAAATATATCCTTATCATTATAATAGACTTCTTTTTATATATGCACCAGGAAATTTTATTAAAATTTAAGGGCATTTCAATAGTAACAAAATTTTCGCTTAAAAACTCAACCAAAAACAAGAATGATTGAAGTATATCATTCAATGACAAACACAGAAATGTCTCCACTCACATACAACATATAAGTCAATTCATTGCTTTATTTTGTATTATACAACACAACTCATCAGTATTTCCCTTCATTTCAGTTCCAATAATAATTACATTATTCTTTTGATAAGTTCCAGTGATTGAATTCCATAAAATTTTAGAAATGTTAATAGACACCCTTTCTTGGCATCTCCTTGCCCCAAGCAAATGCTGTACATAAATTACTATTAACTCTTTGCGA
This sequence comes from Khaya senegalensis, assembly GCA_032402905.1. Lineage (NCBI taxonomy): Eukaryota > Viridiplantae > Streptophyta > Magnoliopsida > Sapindales > Meliaceae > Khaya > Khaya senegalensis. The sequence continues at coordinate 2,228,844 of CP135555.1, read as the reverse complement.
ACTCCAACTCTACATCATCAGTTACAACAATATTACTGCATGCTTTCTCTATTATTTATTTTCCTTCTCACTAAGTAATCATTCCAAAATGAACTGCAGTTCAGAAGTCGGATAGGACACAATAACTAAAAAGTGTTTAAGCCTTGTACAACTCATTTGGGAATGATAAAGTTAAGTAGGTTATGTCATGCATTTTATCAAACAGTGGCTGATAAATAGTTTTCAACTGAATTATAAACTGAAGAAAACGCTTAAATCCAAATAGGCCTAATAACATGCACACCGTGATCAATCTTTCGTCCATGATGTCTTTCAAGCATTTCATCAAACATTTCAACGTCACCAAACGAACGCAAAAAGTATTATAAAAAAACGGATTTTTCCTTACGGGGAAAAAATAATTTGAAGAGATAATAATCTTGCTGTTTGCCATGAACGAGGAATCAGTCAAATAGAATGTCACCTCCAGAAATTGTCACAAACTTTCGTATTTCCAAAAGCGTTGTGTAGTTACTGAAGTTGAAGCAAATGATATGGTCGAAATATTAGCAATATTTAAATGAAAATAGTATTACATGACATAGCGAGTAGGGATAGCAAATGCACGAGTCATGGAGTTGAAAATCCGGATAAAGCGTAATCCGGGTCCGAACAGTTTGAACGCGTGCGGTGCTCCGGTGCAAACCCGGATTACAACCCGTAAACTTAATCTTTATATTATGCATGCTTCATCGAAGATTACAAATTTAAAAAAAAAAAAAACCTTACCTGACGGATTTTGGTGGCTTTTTGCTGGCGAGCGACGGCCCAGTGGTGGTGGGTGCGTGTGAGACTGCGATGCGAGCAGCGAAGAGTTGACGGTGAGTCAGCTTCCGCAACGACTGCTGTTTGTGGGTTTGACTGCTGTTGGGCAGCTGGTAGGAATGGTGGAGACTGGATCTAGAGACGTGGAGGAGACTCGGCTGATCAATGGTGGCTGCTATTTTTGGAAACAAAATAAGAATCTCTATTTCCAGTTCGGATTAGAAAAGGCAAAGAGTTAAAAATGTAAATAAATAGGGGTACCCATATTATTTTTACTATATTGGCCGGATAAATCCGGCCCGGATCATCCGAGTTTTTCTACCATCCCTATTTCGCGCCATATTTGGGAAATCCGCTTCTCCATCCTTGACAAAGTGGGTCCTAGGGATTCCAATAATAAAATGCACTACAGCTTAATGCGTTTTAGAGACCTTTCCACGGTTGCAAAACAAAGCGATAAACTTAATGCATTGAACCTTTTTGACAAAATGCCTGTCACAGACATTCAAAATCCCGCTTACAAAGGTATTTACAATGTGGCGATTTAGTTATAATTACAAACTTGTTTATGAAATACCTAATACAAATGTTAATTTCTCGGACAGCAGTGGTTAATCTGTATGTGCAGTGGCAGACTTGACAACTCATAATCTCGTAAGTTGGTGTTTTAACATTCAGTGAGAGATATGGCAGCTTGGAAATTTAATGATTTGTGGATGTTCTTGCAATGGGATGTCTTCTATGTATGTGAATGAAGAGGCACCTTGTGGGAATGTGATTTAGCGAACTTCGATAATTGGCGGGCTTGATAGCAGAAGAAAAAGTAGCGGGTCTTGATTTCTTTCCACGAAGATGGTGGGTTCTGGTATTTTACAGTACTAGAACATCTGCATGTATGGTGACCTCTTGTAGTAGTGAGAGGTTTGCAGATTCGTGGTTTTCTAGTGCATCTTAATTTGATGAGTTTAAAAAAATAGTAAATGACAGTAAAGCAGGCAATCTCCATGAGAATGTGTCAAATATTTCTGCTAACATGCTTAAAATTTAGAATGTGGGTTCTTCCAAATCAATCTACATTGACTAGTTTCGTATGTGGATTAAAGGCTGTTGAATAGGGTAAAGAGATCTACACAATGGCTATCAAGCAATGTTCGGAGACTGATGTTTTCTCTGGAAATTCTTTTATGGTCAAGTATATGTAATAAATATGGAACTGTTAGCTGTATTTGGGAAAATAGATGAACAGATTATTGTGTCTTCGACACAATGATTTCTGGTACTGCACAATATGGATGGGGCAAGTTGATCTTAACACTTTTTTACCAAATGATATACGCAGAGTTGATTCTGATGAAATAACATGCATTCGCTTAGTTTCTGCTGGTAGTCATTCTGGGATGTTTCAGAAGGCGAGATACTTCAACCAAAGAGACGAAGTTTTGGCTCTATGCCTATATGGAACACATCTTGGACAGAAGCGGGCAATTAAAAGAAGCAGAGGATTAATTAGAAAATGGGTCAACGACAAATTTTATATGATACTAGCTCTGCTTAGCTCATGGCTTAAGCATTTTAATTTACAAGTGGCTGAAAGAGCAGCAAAACATGTTGATTTACAGCCTCAAGCTGATGTCTGTCATGTTTTATAGTCCAATTTTTAGGTTTTGGCTAGTAAATGGAACTCATCTTTCAAGATTGAAACTGACGATGCTACAAGGGGGAATCTGGAAACAACCAGGATATTGTTGGGTGAATTTAAAGGAAATGAGGATGGGTTGCTTTCTGAAGATAGGTTGCAACCAGTAAGTAAAAAGTATATCAAAAACAAAATTGGTTGGTAGGGGTGAGGAAAGTTGGATTCTGGTTAAGCACCTAACCAAAGTTCATCTCTGAATGGTTTTGAGGATGAACAGAAGGAAGAGCTATTGTCTTATCATAGCAGATGCTTGTTATCGAATTTGCAGTGCTAAGGACTGTGAAGGGCAGTATAAAAATAGTGATGCAAGATCTTTGAATATGTGGGGTTTGCCATTCTGCAATTAAGCCATTATAGCAAAGTTTGTTGGGTGTGAGATTTCTAGGCATTTTCAGCACTTTAGAAGTGGCATTTATTCTTTGGGGATCATTTGTAGCATTATCATGGAGCTTGTCATATGAAATTTTTCTTACCTTTGTGATGAAAGAGATAGTTAATACTTTGCATGGCTGTTTAGCTGAGAAGTTAAGGGATATTTTAAATGGCTACAATGAAGATTCTCTTATGGTAAGCATCTTTCACCATTCTAATGAGGCTGATATTGTTTTGACATGCTTCTTGAGCCAGGTTAGTTTTTGGTTAGCCTTCATTCAACATGATGAACTAGTAGCTTCTATTTTATAATGCAAATAGGATAGTAATTCTTTTCAGCCAACAGAAGATCAACATTATTGGCATTGATCTAAGATGATTCATACTGGTTGCACTCAAAGACTTACTGTTATCACGTTTCAAACATTAGATCTTTTGGGGGGAAACTTCCTACACAATGAATGGTGGTGACATGTGGACCTTATAATCATAATTTGGCAGACACAACTGAAAAGTTGTTGATGACATATATTAATTCTAATATGCAGAGTGTCTCTACAGAGTTCAGGCACAGATGAACCAGGATTGATAAGGATGCAAAATCAGGTAGTTTGTGATTCACAAATTTCTAATGGGACTGTGAACTTTGAAGGAGGCAGAAAAGGGCAATATTTCTCAAAATGCAATGAAAAACAAATGAAAAAGTTGACGAAAAGAGAAAATTGTATTTTAGACTCAATGTTCACTGGCACTGGTTCAGAACTACAGAGGTTATCTGCACAGGAAGGAAACATTGGATTGAATACCAAAGTAGGAACATGTAATCAATTGGCATAAGAATCAGAAGAGACTGAATTGACAGTAAATCTGTTCGAGGCCGAAGAAAAGGATCCGAATATATTGATCAAGCCACTGAATTTACAATAAATCAAAACTGTACAGATACCTAAACTATAAATCTTGTAATGTACAAACAAGTTTTCTAAGTCTTCTGTTCTTAATGAAATTAATCAATTTATTATTTGTTAATTTGGTCATAGATACGGAATTAATAATTTGATATTTCTCAGAAACATATACAGAACGATATTAGTTTCAATGCAAAAAAAGAAAATGAACAAAAAATGTCATTATTATTAGAAGATAGCAACAAAGAGTAGACATTGATCTCCAAAACAAAAAGTTCAGAGCACCTGTAATTTTACAAAAAAAAAAACAAAATATAAGCAGCAAAGAACAGAGATTGAACTTCGATGACAAAAGGAAAATCAGAGCTGGGCGCCTATGAAAGAATCAGCATGATTTCTGAAATTAATCTGCAAGATTCATCAGTACAATTTTCTTCGGCCCTTTTTCCTAGACTGCGCTTTTTTATTTTTTCGACCTCCACGCGTCTTCAATCCTTTTATCCCTTGTTCCAAGTACTCAATATGAGATGAATCTTCATCTTCTTGATCAAAATCATGGGAGAAACCAGTCCTGCCAGAAACATTCTTCTTGACATCATCTTGCTTCTTAGATTTTCGAGTTTCCTCTTCACTTTCTGCAGAAACAGTCACATCTTGGCTGGATGCCTGAAGAATAGCATCAATGCAATCTTCGGTTTTATCAAACTCCATCTTTAGCACTCTTAACTTCTTCTTTAAGTAATCTATTTCGTTCTTGCCAGCTTCATCTACCTCTGTTTTCGTATTTTTCTTTTTCATCAAAATCTGACTCAGCCTCTTCATCACATCATGAACATCTTTTATCTTCCTAGACAATTCTTCCCAGTAACGATGCAATTCCGAAGCCTCAAGATGAAGGAAATCAAGATCATTTGATGACCCCATTAGAATGACATGGAACTAGCTCTTTTTGAACCAGAAAGAAAGAGAGTATGTTTTAAGATTAGAAAATGAGTGAGACAATGAAAACGATTGGTAGGTATTTCAGTTATATTCAGGTGAAAGAGTCAGCGCCTACCTCACCTGCATGTGATTTCTCGCGGATAACGGAAGATGTATATACTATTTGCAATTTATGAGCAATTAACAGAAGCTAAACGACAAATCAGTCTTGGTCTCCTCCTTCGTTATTTATTGATAAACGTCGTTCCTTACTTAATTATTAATGGCAGTAACCTACATGTCATCTTTTATTATTCTTATAATTAACCCTTTGCGGGTGAGGTGGAGTTGACCGCCGTGACTCATTACATCTAAAATCCATTATTCATAAACCGCCTTTTGGCGCCATTTAGCCCCCTTCTCTCTCTCTCTCTCTCTCTCTCTCTGAAATTCCTGCAAGACTTTTTTACCTGAATCGTTGTAGTCTAATCAAGGAGTGGACAGAAAGGTTAATGGACTGATATTTGAGTGAAGAAAGGTTAATGGACTGATATTTGAGTGAAGGCAGAATCAAGAGTCAAGATAACGAAGTTGAAGTTCTACAGGGAAGAATCTGAACACTAAAGAATGATCATGAAATTGTGAAGAAGAGATTCGGAAAGATCACGCTATCTTTTTTGTGAGTTGAGGCATCGCAAGCAAGGATTGAAGAGCTCAAGAAAGAAGTAGATGATGTGAAGGAACGGCTTAATGAATTGTTGCTCGAGTTTGGTGGAGGAGCATGCATCAGTTTCCTGGCAGTCCGAGAATCAGAGTTTCAGAAGAAGATTCTGTGAATGAAGGTTTGATTGGATAGGATATTGGATCTTTTCCATCTAGTTCTGCTATCTCTGATGATCATGATCTTGGGGTTTCATCTAACATGGAAGGACTAGCAGAGAAGATGCATGCATTTATGTCTGAGAGTGAAGGTGCTTCTGAAGAATGGATAAAGCCGTTTTCATTTTTATTTGAAAGTAAATAAAAATGAAGCCACTGAACATGGGGCTCAGCTCTTTCGGCTACTTGTTAATCTCATGATTATGCTGTCAGAAATCGAAGAAGATGTGCGACCTAAATTTCGAAATGGGGTTGAGGTTTTTGTTCAAGAAGAGAAACGTTCTGCAATAGACAAGTTCATTGCTCTACCTGGAATGGCAGACAGAGAGAAGTGAAAAATATGCAAAGATTTAAGCTCAGGCGAGTCATCCGAAGGAAACTATGGGAGAATGGAGGAAACAGAAGGAGAAAGCTCATTGCAAGAAAGCAAAATGGATTAACTATTTGATAAACTCATAAATGAATTTATTCGTTTGAACGAGACTCTGAACAATCAGAATTGTGTGTTAATTCTTCATACAGATGGGATATTTGTTCTGTGTCAGTTGCAATATATAATTTTGTGGAATGAGTGCTATTTATTTATTTTTTTTTATAAATTACTCATTTACTACAATACTATCGATCTTAAATAATAAATAAGAATAATTTTTTTTTTGCAAAATTGAACTTAAAAGGAATTTATTTTGTCAAATTACATTATCTCAGTTTATCAGTTTGGAGACACAACTTCGAATTAAGATCTAAATAGATGAAGAAGAAGAAGAAGAACCCAAGTATAAAGGAAATTCTTTATGCCTTTGTCATTTTTACCATTGAAAATCTTTGCTCTTTTGATGCTGTCTTATTTTTTTCACATTAAAATTAAACCTTATTCTTTATTATCATTTAAAGTATTTAATTTTCACTAACCTTATTTTGTTTCAACTATCTTCTTGTGGAGTCCACACCCCAATCCACGAGATATATTTTGAGCGTAATCAGCCGTACATACCAACCCATGCTATTACGGTAGCATTAGAAAAAAGTAATTTGTCTGTTGAAAGCCACAATTGAAACATTATCCAAATGTGCGAGAACTGAAGCCACACCATTAAGTCCATAGTATTCACACAAGTCTGATAATCTGCAGTGAGTTAACGAAAAACTTAATCGCTATTATGACATAGATGCACAACAAACACAGATTTAAAATAAAATAAATGCTTTAATGCAACACTGGACAGAGATAATTTGAGAGTGAAATTAGGCATTTGAACCATGCGTCAACGACAAACTAGTGACTATCCCTTTCTTGGTATGCAAACATACTCAACAATAAATGACAGTTGTGTTCTACGCTAACTACTTCCAACTAACAGCAGAAACAGAAGCAAATCTTCAGAGGATAAGATCCAAACCCTTTTATGAAGATATTTACATAGCTTTTAGAAAATCAAAGTATTGACCTCCAGCATGAAGAGCTGCAACGTTCCTAATTTGTACCAGCTTTTGGAGATCCCGTCTCATGAACCCGAGTGTAGCCTTCTGCTTTTCGAGCATCTTCCTCCTCAGCCAGAACCTTTTCTCTTGTCTTCTGACTCACTTCCCCTGCTGCCTTAGTAACCCGACTGAATGCTCCAGTAACCCAAGAAGCTCCAGTCAGTACATAACGGTTCTTCATGATGGCAGATCCTGCATTACTGACTGTCTGCTCAGCAGCTGAAAAGGCAGATTTAGTCTTCTCGGAAAACTGAAACCTTTCATCCATTTCTCTCACTTTGTCATTGACAAGAGTTGTGCCCGCACTTATTTTCTCGGTGAAACCAATCTTTTGATCAAGGGAAGCAACTGTGGCCGTGGCAGTAGAAGTGAACCGGTGTTTCTCATCAAAGGCCTTTGCTTTGCTGAGTGCATCTTTCCCAAGAACAAAGCCCTTGGCCAGCATGCTGCTTACAACATCCTCAGCCTTCTGGATGGCAGTATCAGCACCACCTTCATTTTTTTTCTCCATAGCCTGAAAAATTCGCATAATTCAGTTGCAGTAGACAAATCAATCAACAATAAAATTAAAAGGACTAGTGTTAATCAAGATATTACGGTAGGTGGGGCAGAAGAAGCAGCTGGCAGTTTATAATCTGGATCCAGTTCGATGGTAACAGACTGATCAACTATTGTTGCCCCCTGAGAGATAGGAAAAATTATTATCTAACGAATTAACTACATTAAAAATCCATCCTATTGTAAGTTTACTTAAACAAGTGGCAAGTATTCACACAATGACTTGCACTGAAACAGGCTCTGAATCAAGAGATTAATTTGTAACTTGACCCCACATTAGCCTTGAAAGTTTAATACAGATATACATTTGATCTATTTCATAGCCTTCACTTCTAGATAGCACCAATACCCCTGAAAAAGCATCAACTGGTGCAATTTCTAAGTATTCTCAAATCCAATACCTCAAAATATATATATATATATATATCCAAGTTCTCTACCTTAAGTTGTTAAGAAATAAATTACTTCAAAGCCAAAACTAGTTTCAAAAGCAACAATACATATCTTGTCACTAAGAGAATAAATATAGGCATCATTTGGTATTGAGGTGTGATGGCTTTTAAGCCACAACTATTATGAGATGAAGACACTAAATGTTAATATTAAAGGGAAAAATAGTGAATCCCACTAAAAATTAATATCACCAAACATTTTTTTACCTTTGCTTTAAAAGCACAACAAAATCACCACAAACCCAAACAAAGCAATTGTATGTATGGTAATCTAAGATTTATTTTTAACTCAAGATTCACAACCATATCCTATTTCCTTTAATATGATCATGAAATTATACAGATGACAGTTGAGCATTAGTCAAAGATTAATCTAACAAAAGATAAAAGAACTGAAAAGTAAGAAGATGATAACGTACCGAAAGAAGAATTGCAGTCTCTGCCCCTTGGGGATCCTTAAAGACAACATAAGCAATTTGTGACCGTTCATTGTCACTGGAAAGAAAAAAATAATGATAAAGCCAATACAAGACTGCATGAGAAATATATATATATATATATATATATATATAGACACACACAGACATACACAAGTGTATTATGCATATATGCATATTTATATTATTTATATGTGAAAATGCATCCTTAATAAAAGTAAATATTTCCCTGGTTGCCAGGAACAAATGTCTTGTATGGCTGTGAAGTTTCAAAGTTTCTGTGTTTATCTCCTCTATACAAATAAGCAGAGAATGCATAGAACATAGGGCAAAAGAAAAAGACATATAATAAAACTAAGTTTAAAAGATAACAAACCTATGTATCTCAATGCATTCAATTTCACCAGAAAAGGAAAAGAACTCCTTTATATCATGCTCCGATGCACCTAAGGAGACATTGCTTACTTTCACCGTTCTTACCTGCAGCAACAAAGAACATAGCAAGAGTAACACTGTCAGAGAAAGCACATATAAAATGTATTTTCTACATAATTAGAACATAAATATTACCATAGAAACTTTACATTAAAAAAGAGAAAAAAAAAAAAAAAAACTTATGCATCTGTAGTATGCAAATTAACGGCGGTGCATGAGGACCACAACTTCGTCTAAGCAATAAAAATTAAATCATAAATGAAACTATTCAGAAGAACTGCTTAATTAAACAACCAAGGTATAATAGAAGTCAAAATAAGAACAGTCTATCAGCTAAGATAGGTACCTAGAAGCTTCATCGAAGACCAACTATGCCAAGAGAAACAATTTGACACATTAATCTTTATTATGAAAAAAAAACATTTCGCATTAATCAAAACAGCATTCCATGATGTGGGTAATTCACTTTATTCTTTCTTTGATCACCAAATGATAAGACAATCAAACTACGGAGGCTTCTATAAGATTTTCTTTCATAAATGTTTCATCTTCTTCTTGAGAATTTAGAGTCTACGATTATTAGTGAGAATTTTCTAAACGAAAGCAAAAGAATATGCACAAGTAAAGCTATATCACAAGCACTCGCAACAATAATTTAGTGAAAACGTACAAAATTTTTATAAACAAAAATTGAATTTAATAAGATTTAAATGAATTTCTTTCGGCTTACACAAAATGAAAGAATTCATATAAAACAACTAACAGAGTTAAATTGGCCTCAACAGATCTCAAATCCTGAATATATGTACACATTCCATATTTCCCAATTCTCCTACACTTTCCAAGCAACCAACAAACCGAAAAACCCTGTCCCACTCCTTTGATTTCCGCGAAAATCAATGAATAGGATTAAAATCAAATCATAAAACTTATTGTTAATATAATAGAAACAAGAAAAAATTCCAAAAATTCTCACCAACCAAACCCAAGAAATAAAATAATAAAAATAAATATTTTCAGTACTAACCGTCATGGAGTCTTTTGTTCACTGTACGAACGAAGTTCAATCGCTTCGAAACACAAATTCGTGGAGAGTTTAATTGTTAGGGGGTTGTGAAACCGGAGACTCGAAAAACCGAACCGAACAGATCGGACCAGTGTGGTTGGGCCTCGAATCGGTTTTTTGTTTTTTTCTCTTCCCTAATGAATGGCCAACTAATACCAAGAACCGGAGTAATTTATTAAATCTATTAAAATAAGGTTTCTTAAAAGCAACTTATATTCATAATTCTGTTAGTTTTATGCTGTCAAGATGTTCGAAATTGATAAACTTGGACCAGTGACGCGCAAATTACTCAAAAGACAGGTACGAGTATTTAATTAGTAGACTGTGGTTGTAGTAGAGGATTGAAAGAGGGCTTGACGCGTCCATGATGTGGTAGCGCGATCACGGGGTTTTCGTTTTCTATTTTCGAGTTCTTGGCCTACAAATGTGGAGTATAATTAAGTGCGAGTTCCAACCGCATCTGATTCTTCTGCTGGCTCCCGCTGTGTAACGTCATAAAAATTCGTCTGTACGCGTTTACCTGCCGGAAGTTCCAAGGAATTTCTACGCGTTGTTGAATTTCGAGTTTGGATTTTGCATAATCAATAAATTAATACAATTTTCAATCTAATATTTTCATTTGATTTTAATTATGAATAATATAAATCTATAATTAATTTAATTTAAATAATAAATAATTAATAATACAGAATACAAATTAGTTCCATAAAATCCAGCATTTTAAATAACATTAAACTGACCATATTTAATAGCATGTGTGAACTCTATTAAAATTAATATATTTGATGTAATTATATTATACTAAGAGACTCAACATTATTAATATTTAAGATGACTTTTTTATACATATTTTAAAAGATTAGTAAAAGGTAGAACATATTTGTTTTAACATAAATCTTTTTAACTTTATTGGAACTCTTGACTTTAAAAAAATTTTGGTGAAATATACTTCATGCTATCTCCCTTGATATATTTCTATAACTTAAGTAATATGAGTAACATTATTTTCATATATCATGAAACAAATATTTATAGGACAAGATAGGTTGGATGTATTATGAATATGATAAAATACATATTCTAATCGTATGCATCCTCTACTTGCTTTATTTAGTGCAAGAATCTCTTATTGATAGGAAAAGGTAACAACAAAATCTTATAGATCACCATAAGATTGTTGTATTATTATGAGTGAAAACATCTAATCCATCAACAAGCTTTTAAAGAAAATAATAAACCTTTAATTTTGTATTAGTTCATAAGAATAAAATAATTTCAAATCATTGTTTAACAAAAGTAAAATATATATATATATATATATATTCAAGGTCATTCCAATGTCTAGGAGTAGGTGTAAGACTAAATTTAGCTAAAAAGTTTTAAAAAATAGTTATGTTTTGTCTCATATATAATGTCAAATATAATAAAGTATCAATTGTATTAAGATATGATATTTTTAAATCAAGTATTTTTTTATTATTATTTTCATTAGAGTGAAATAGATCTTTTTAAGGATCAAGAGACCAAACAACTACATAAGTACTAAACATTAAGAAATATCTAGAAGAGAAAATATAATTGGTAAAAAATCT
>CP135555.1:2083470-2212340 GCA_032402905.1 Khaya senegalensis | reverse complement strand
ATTAAGTAAAATTCTTGCATTTAAGTACAATAACTAAAATGCACAAAATAGTAATTATTAGATGATTATTGTTTTATCTATATTAGATATTTATCCTTTACAAAAAAATAAGGGCAATTTTAGAAAGGCATGGATATATTTAAGTATGAAGATGGGCTTACTTTACCAAATTTAATAAGGAAAAATTACCATAAATCCTAATTTTCTCTCCCATATTTAACCACTTTCTCTTTAGTTTTGGTTGATGTAAATTATAGAATTTTCATATTATTAAAGGTATTTCTTCATCACTCAAGCATTTATATATAAAATAAATTCTTCATTTGGTAAAAATTTTACATAAATATGATATATGCTATTATGGCATATCATGTGTTTGTTAAAATGCTTGAATAATTCAAGTTTGTTATTTGATGCATGTTATTCCATTTGTCATTCCTTCAATAGCTTGATTGAGAACAAATTGTGATCTTTTTAAACTATTTAGGGATTTTCATATATATATATATATATAGATCTAGTGGCTCATATAAATAAATTGTCAATAAGACCATAAGATGCGTATCAAGTCTTTTTAAAATTGTCAAATTTTTTAAAAATTAAAACATAATTGTTTTTTAATAGTATAATATATTCCATCAAGTTAATATCAAATTTGTTAGGTTCTTATTTTATTTTGGCTTATTTCGTATCAAAATGATTAAATTTAATTAATAGTATAATGAACAGTATCAAACAATATGATATGAATAATGATTAATGAACAATGTCTAATGAACAATGATAAATAGTATTTAGCGCTTAACATTTACTAAATGTATACTTAAATAATGTAAATAGTGACTAAATAGTGTTGATAACACAGAAGGTTGGCATTTAACCTTCGTTAAAGCAATGTAGATAACACGTGTACAATGCTTATAAATAGTGCCAGATAGTAAGCTACTGCTTGACCTTTGCTCAACCTTCGTTCGATTGCCTGCATTATCTAGGCAATTAGCTCAACCAGCACTCAGACATAAATATAAATTCTCAAGTCATATTTTAGGTTTTTTCTGACAACTTTTTTTAGACATTTTTAGAGATTTTTAAGGTTTTTGAGCAAAAATATCTTTCATTAAGTATCTTGAAAATATTTTTTATTATTTTTTTAAGAAAAATATAAATTACATTCTTATGAATAAGATTTACTTAGATGTTTTTTTTGAGAGTTTTTCAAACTTTTTCTCTCTTAAATTCAATTAAGAAATTTTCAAAGTTCTGCAAGGTATTGGTAATTAAAAGTTTTAACCTTGTAAATTTATTGTTCAAGAATTTTATTGAAAAAAAAAAGATTTCTGAGTTTTGAATAACATGATTTTTTAGAATGGGTCATTTAAAATTGAGTTAAAAGAGTTCTTATAAAAAATTAATATTTGTAAGTTTTTTTTTATTAATAAAATATTTTAGTGGCTCTTGTTATCAGTTTAAAGGATTTTTATCCTATAAAAAAGTTTTTCATAAAGTTTTCCTTCGTTAACAAATCTTGTGTCTTGATTTAATTTTTAATATTTTATTAATTGTTAATTGAATTTGTTATTATGGGTTTTGTGCTAGGTTTAAATTGATAATTAAAGATTTATTATTTTTGATTCATTTAAGAAGTAGCAAATATTAACATATTTTGATTTGTTAATTTTAATTTTAATTTTTCGCATAAAACACCTTCCATTCCCTTTTAAATGTTCTAGGATTTAAATGTATACAAAATTTTTAATTAGTATTAGAGTTTAAACTTGATCCTTGATCATAGATTTTGTTTAGATGAAATAAAAATCTCAAAGTTTGTCTATTCCACCTTACTTTAATGGAAATAATTATCCATATTAAAAAGTTAGGATGAGTTCTTTTCTTAAATTTGTAAATGAGAGAGTATAGATGCCTTGTTTGAAAGCTTAAAGTTTTCTTATAGTCGTAGTTGATAAAGTTATTAGTTCTAAAGATTTTAATCAATAGATTATAGATGAGTTGGATGAGTCTAATTGAAACAATAAAGTTATAATGTAATTTTCATAGTTATTTCTTCTAAAGAATTCAAAAAGAATATCCATATGTAAAATTATTAAAGATTCTTAGAATATTTTTAAAACTAACTATAAGGGTACAAAAACTATTAAAAATTTTAAGTTTTAAATGTTAATCTCTAGATTTGACGAACTTAAAATGAAATACAATGAAATGTGTGATGAGTTTTATGCTAAGTTGAATAATATAATAAACTCGAGTTTTAATTTAGGCAAAAGGATTTCTAAAAGTTGAGTAGTTAATAAAATTTTTAGAAATTTGCCTAAAAAATTTTATTCTAAAGTCACTGCTACGGAGAAAACCAAAGATCTAGATTCAGTTGAAACAGAAGAACTAGCAAGTTTCCTCTAAACTTATAAGTTAAGATTTCCTAAACTGAAAAAGTCTAAATCTACGATATTCAAGTAGAGGTTCCACAATGTTGCTCTATATTAATGGTTGTTACTTTTCTATGAAGGTTCTATAGACCCTATGAAGTACGATGTTGAATGCCATAAAATACTTAAATTGTGCTCTTCTAACACCAATTGATTTTGAAAGGAAAAACAATTCAATAATCTAATAAGTGGTATCAAAGTCAGGAGGTCATGAGTTTGAGTCTCTGGAGTGTTATCATGGAAAAGGATTTATTGGAGGTTTCAGAATATTGCTTCTTGTTAATGGTTTTTCCTCTTTTGTGGAGATTCCATAGACCCTATGGGATGTAATGTTGAATGCCATAAAATATTTGAATTGTACTTTTTTAACACTAATTAATTTTAGAAGGAATAGTAACTCAACAATTCAACAAAGTCTCTACAAGAAACCTTGAAGAATGAGTCATGCTCAATAACTTATAATTTATTATTTTTATTATATTTTGCTACAAATTCTCATTTATATCTAACGGGTTTGATATCTTCAAATGTAAAGACAATAAGTTAAAATACTTTATATTTGGAAAAAGATGTCAATGATGTTTGAATTGCTTCTATCCATTGAGGTCATTTATACTTTTGTCTATATTCGTCAACAACTTATAAATCATAGTTATTTTTCATAATTTTAGTAGTTATTATAAATAAAAATATATTATCTCTAATTATTTCATTACCATTCTACATTTCTCCTATACATGCATAAGTTGTAGAATTTTTAACTTTTTTAATTCTTCCTCTTTAGGGGCTTATGTCATGCCAAGCATCTTAAAAAGTAAACTTACTATTATCCATTCATATCATAATGATTGAGTAATTAAAAAATTGAGTCCTTAATAATTTGATCGCCTATGTAAACAATCTAGCAAATACAATATTATTAGTAAATAATAAATAAACATATAATCAACTTACAAAATCATCAACTAAGATAATAAAATAATAAAATGGTTCATTAGGTGAGTGGATTGATCTACAAACATCTCCTTAATATATTTGTAAGAATAATAAGAATTCAAAATTCATTTTATAAAAAGACAGTTTGATCACTAGTTTTTCTTGTTAGTAATCGATATAAATATTCTCATTAGATAGTCAAACTTTTTGATTCTTTAATGTGTGTTTATAATAATTATTAATAATTCTACTCATCATTATAAATTATGGGTAACTAAAATGGTCATGTTAAACCATAAACATTTTTAGATCATTTGAACTTTTGGATCATTACTCCATAACTTTCAATTACATTTACCTAAATAATAAAACTAGAAGCTTTTTTAATAAGTATTTCTTGCATGAAATATTAAAATTAATGTAGAGATATTGTACATTATTTTTATTAAGAGTTTTAATACGGTATTCATTTCCGCCAATATATTTAAAATTAAGTATATTTATTCTAGATTTAACTAAATATAAGGTATTATAAATGCAAAATCTAGATTCATTTGCTAACAAAATAATGGCTCCTCCAAGCTTTCAATCAAGTTTTCAAGCGTTGATATAGTATTTACTTTAATTTTAATCTTTATTAGTTACAAAAAATATTTTTTGTAATAAAGAATAGAGTGCGTAATTTTCTTAATTGTCAATTTGATATATATTTTGAACCCTTTTTTTTTTTTTCAAAAAAGACAATTTACTAAAGACAAATGTTCTCTCATTACAAAAAAATTAGCATTAGACATCAAGTTTGTAAAATATAAAATATAAAAAAAATTATATTTAACGTGATTTACAAAAAACCAAAAAACCAAAATGACTATGACTAAATCTCAATTAGCATGTATATTTCTATCATCAATGAAGTGATCTATTTTTTCTTGTTCTCAAAGAAGTCAGAAATATCAAGGTGAGTAAGGTCTATAAGATCTAAATTATTGATAAAATTAGTCCACAACCCCTGCAAGTGTCATCAAAATTTTTGTGGACTTTACTCTTTACATCTTTGTTATTTTATTATCTTTCATAAACATTCTACTTATATAGTTTCATCATCTTATGAATTTATAACTACCACAAGGGCAATAAGTATCATGCCCCTTGCTATATTTTGTATACATCCATTGCTATTATGTATGTTTGCATTTGCTTTTTGGAATAGTAAAGAGCCAATTGGACATGATTCATGATTTTTCAATAAAAGTTCATTATATTGCTCAACAATCAAAAGAGATGAGATGAGTTTTGAATATTTTTTGAATCTCTTTTATGATATTATTGATGCAAAACCACATTAGATGAATGACAAGTACATAATATCTTTTCTAACATGTCATGCTCGGTAACTTTTTCATCATACAATTTTAGTGCTATGATACTTTCTAATAGAGTAAGGAACAATATTTTTGTAATCTTACAATCTCATATTCGTCACTCTTAATTTGCTTTGGGGAGGAATGCATTCATTTCTCGTTATATCTTTTTTTCAAATTTTTTCACAATTATGATGGATTTTCAACAATTAAGCATTGAGCTTTTAAACTTTCGTTGAAATGATGGTGAAGAAATTTGATTGGGCCTTCCAGACCCATAGATTAATGGTGAATATTCGCATCAAGAATCTAAAAAAGGTAATTATTTTCTGGCATATTGAGAGCATGAATTTAAAAATTTGTAAGACCTCACATTTTCTGTAGGTATAGTTATGCTAATAACGTGTTATAAATAAATTAGAGATGATAAAATATTTATGTTTGATTGATGATTGGAAGGAATTATCATTACAACAGCAACAAAATATACATATGGTAATTATGAGAGAATTATTTTTGTTCCTTTCCACTGCAGGATTCCACGTATACACTAGTAACTTTAGTCACCTCTGATGTAATCTTTAGATGTGGGACAGTTGACAATAGATTGAAGCCGAGAAGTTTTCGTGACCGGCTCTTATTTTAAACAAGGTGGTTTGATCATTTGATTGAAATCAGGGCTGAACTTGTGTTTACAACATATTGTTAGAGGTAAACACAACAAAAACCAAAAAAAAAAAAAAAGGGAACTTGTTGAATCACTGTTTAACATATATTATGTGATTGCTATGTCATGAGATCTAAAAAGGAAAAAAAAATTAATAATTATCTCTACTTTATTCAATCATTAGAGCAAATTATGGATTAGAGTTTGAACTGATGTGGGTTTATGTAACATCCAAGAATGTTTTGTGGTGTGAGTATTTGCATGTTGGTTCTGTTGTGGTTATAGGTTGGGATCTAGTTCAAACTAAGGTTGTATTTGAATGTTTTAAATGATAAATTTCCAAGAACAGTGGTATGTGTTGTTGTTGTGTAAGTAATATTATTCGATGATTTGATTTGATTTGATGTATATTGCTAAATATTTGTGCTTTGCGTTGAAGAGTTAATAAATGCGTAGCGGTAAGTTTAACACTGGTTATTTTTATAATTCTTTATTGGATTTATATTATACAACATGTAGGTGTTTGCGATATTTTTAAGAACTACTAATGAGATGATTACTGCGGGCATTGAGTGTAGTGAGAATTTTATATTGTTGAATTATTGAAGGATATTCTGGTTGCTTATATTGTCAGTAATTTGATTCCTGTAGATGATCAGTCTAATATTGCCAGTGATTAAGGTTGTATGAGCAAATGATGTCCTATATATTGTGTATAGGTGGAATTCATAGTTAGATTGGATTTTGCATTACCATGTACCACTCAATTACCACCAGAAAAACTGCTTATGTTTAGACCATCAAGAAACCGCCATTAACACTTACCCTCCACTGAAGAGACCCATAAACATAGCTTCGAAATGAATCCTTTTATTTATACCAATCAGAAACTCTTCATTAAGTTCTTCGACGAACTTACTCTCTCAAACACGGTGTGTCTACTTACATCGCCTTAAAACTAACGCTCAAACCCACTACTACCGTCCACAAATTTGAACTAATCACCACCAATATTATATAATGTTGAATTTAATAGTGAAGGAGATGAAAGAAATGATTTTGCTTTTGAAAAGGATGTTATTGTTGTTGAATAGAATGGTTTGATTTTTGAAGTAATAGATACTTTTAATGGAGAATTTAAAAACATCTATTACTTCATCATTAGTCAAACCATTCTTACGATTTAATGGTGAAGTATGGGATAAATTTAATTCTTATGAAAGAATTGTCAAGGATTTTTGGGTTGTAGAAGATATGAGCTTATCCCTATCTAATTCAGCTGAGGAAAATGATATAAGATGTAATTACGATTATATTGGAGACGAACACCCATTAATCCCACATTAATGCGATCCCTATGCCCTAATGAAGAGGATGGATGTGAGCCTATATGGGAGAGTACTACCTGTTAGTGTCCTTGATAGCATGAAGCTTCCTCCAGTAATTGTCTTTTATGATGCAAATAAATAAATAGATAGAGCTGGTTTTTAAGAATTTTGTACAAGACTGTTGGCACCAAGAATGAGAGGCATATTACTTTTATGAGTAGTAGACAAGAGGGCTTACTTCCAGCCTTGCAACAGCAATGACTCCATGCCACCACTAAATTTTGTGCTAAGCAAATCTATACCAACTTCAGGTAACAATGGCCTAGTATATGTTTGAAAAAACTATTTTGGCAAGCTTCGAAAGTTACAAATGAGAAACCTTCTAAAAAAACCTACTACAAAGATAAGAAAAATGAACGGCGTAGAAGAGGCTTCTTGTAAGTGGTTGTCTAAAATCCATCAAAGACAATGGTCAAGGTCAGTCTTTAACACAACTTAAAAGTCTGTTGATACCACCAACCACCGCTCAAAGTGCTTCAATTCTTCAGTAGACTGCAATAGAAACAAATTTGTGCTTAGTTTATTGGAACATTGAGAAAGTTATTGATAAATAAACTTGTCTCTCTATGTGCAGTTCCACAGGAATGGACTAAAAATTATATCACTTGTGCGCCAAAAACTTCTTGAAACCATCAAGGACAAAAAGTTAAAGCATTCAGGAGGGGGGAGGGGGCAAGTTTCAAACTCTTGAGACAATAGAGTGTGATTGCAGGAATTGATGAATGAGTGGAATCTCATTAAAGCATGTTACATGCACCATAACGTACTTAAAGACAAGATCAAGAAGACTATGTGCATGATTATCTGAAAAATGAAGCATTTTGAGAATATATTCAAGTGTGATGAATCTAATACTTGATAATGTAATGTATCTTGATGTGGCCTGTGAATAGCCAACCAAAAAAAAAAAAAAAACCATATTGGTAGGACGAAAAAAGTGAGAAGAAAGCAACCCGATGAGCCTTCTGGCAAGCCAAAAATTATGGATTATACACTCAGGTGTAAGGTCATGTAAACATTTACATGACCAACTAAATGATCATAAAAATTAGGGTTATTATACTCAAGTGTCACTGGAGGCTGTTGGGACATAGTGAAAAGTGTAATGTAAACACTTACATGGCCAGCAAGTAAGCACAAGAACATAAAGGTTTGGGTGATAATTTTATGCGATTAAAGGATTTTAACAAAATTCGTTCTTTTATATTATATTTATTAACAAAACAGAAGGTTTTTCCAGTGGAACACGTTGAATTGAATATTACCTGCCGCCGCCAGTGTAGTCCAAAGGCCCAAAACTGGAATGTGGGCCCAAGAAGGAAGCTTCTTGCCCATTTGACTCGCATACTACAACTAACAAAACAGCTGCCAACGCACTTTCAATTTTCAGAGGCAACAAACCAAAACAAAACAAAACACCAACTCTTCTCCTCCTCGCTATCCCTTACCCTTACCGCAACGCTACGTCCTTCGTTCCATATCATAAGCATAAGCAACGACCACAATAAAAGAATTAGTTGAATTCAATTCCAGAGAAGAGAAGGGGAGGGAAAAAGAATTGAACAAAAAGAATGAGCTTTCAGGATCTTGAGGCTGGTACAAGGAGGCAACCTCCTCAAAGTCAAAACCTCTTCAATGCAAAACGGAAACAACAAAATCAATCACAAGAACCTTCTCAAGCTGTGGCTGCTTCCATTTTCCGAATCAACACCGCCGTTTCCTCCTTCTATCGTCTTGTTAATTCCCTCGGAACACCTAAGGATACGCTTGAACTCCGTGATAAATTGTGGGTTTTTGTCTTTTTCTTTTTCTTGATTCCGGAAATTGCTTTCTTTTCTTTGTTACGTTCAATATTGTTGTGGGTTTTTCTCTCCTTTGTTTTTATTTCCTTTCAATTGAATGATTTTGGGATGGTTAGATTTAGGGTTCTAGTTTTTGTATTTTGGTTTTTGTTATGCTATTCTTAGTTGAGTCACGAGTGCCTGTGCATTTTGTGCATTCTTGGTTGGGTTTTGATTCTTAGTTTATTCATTTGTGTTTTCAGTGCTTTACCTGTCCCGGATTGTTTCAATTCTGGTATTATTGCATTTAATGTTTTCTGATTATTGATTACAAAATTGCCCTAAAAAGGTTATTGTTTCTTTGTGAAATAGAAGAGTAACAAATACCATGTTTAACTGAACCACAAGTTGACTATTGGTAAAAATGTGTGCCTTTCTTTCTGATTGTTGAAGTTTTCTGGTTTCTTTTTTTACCTTATTTGCTGATGAAGTTTATTATACTAGAAAATAATATTCTGGTTCTGACAGAATTTGAGCTTCTTACGTATTTTTTATGTTGTTAATATTGTTTGCTAATGTTTTAGTGATCCGTTGTAGTTGATTGATGTTATAATATAGTAGAGACATAGGGCCTATACAGAAGAATAGAATATAATGATAGGGTCTAAACAAAAGATTAATTTTCAAGTTACCAAAACATTGTATCAACATGTTCATGTGACAAACTTTTTGGGCATCCTGCTCCTTTCTATCTTAAATTAACATAATTTGTATTTGGCTGAAAGTTATGAAGAAATTAGCACACATATGTAAATGTGTTATTTATTTTTGCCTTTTGTTGTGATTTTCTTTTACGTATTTATGGTATTTTGTTTTCAATTCGATAAGTAGAAGTAAAAGTAACTTTTCATACATTTCTCACACAGCAATTATATTTTTTTGATCTCTAATATTTTAGATTCATTATATTTTGAGAGGATTTGTAGGCAGAAAGATTTTGTATCATTTGTTCATCTTTTGGACCTTAAATTGCCTTGATGTTGGTTGCAGACACAAGACGAGGCTGCATATTGGGCAATTGGTAAAAGATACCTCAGGCAAACTTAAGGAAGCTAGTGAAGCTGATCATGGCACAGAAGTCAGTGTAAGTAAAGGTGCAATTTTTTTATTCTATAAACAAAAAACCTGATTTTGTAGCTGGTTAAGTTTGGATTTGTTGTTTGCACTTGCATTGTACTGCATGTGCGAGTGGTTAGTTTAGGCATGGTTCTGCTTGCTTTTGGATTGTATTTTTTGTTTTTCCATTAGTTTGATTCTTAGGGGGCAAGATTCATTATTTTCATGATGTCATTTTAAGCAACCTTAGTCTGCTACTGGTACTAATCATATGATCACATCTCTGACATCTGCTCCTTCTGTCAAACCCTTCTTCCTCATCATCCAATCAAAATGGCCAAAACTTCCTCTGTTTTAATTTTGGTCAACTCTCTGGAAGTTGTCCTTTTAGACTTTTCTCAGTTAGCATTTGACCATCATGAGCATTTCGGCTTTGTTTTCCTTTTCTTTCCATATTCTTTTCTTGTAATGCTCTTCAAACTTCCTCTCCCCTTTTTTTGACAAATTAATAAGATAGGAGGCGGTTCCTCTCTTGTTTACCTGTATATTATATAGTGAGGGGATTTGATTTGTCTAAAGCACTGAAGTTTATCCTTGTTAACTTGCAGCCCATTAGGAAGATTGCTGATGCTAAGCTAGCAAAAGATTTTCAGTTGGTTCTCAAAGAATTTCAGAAGGCTCAAAGGCTTGCAGCTGAGAGGGAAACAACATATGCACCTTTTGTTCCCAAAGAAGTTCTTCCATCCAGGTGAATTTTAGTAAACACTTGATCAACTTATGTTTGTTTGCCTTAGTAAATATCATAGATCATTTGATTTGGAGCCAACGTTGTAACCAATATGTTGACATGTGAAAGCAATGCTAAGTGGAACAAAAGATATACATAAAACTAATAAATCTCCACAAATAAGGCTACACATTGAAAAATTTATCAACACAATCTTAAATCCACAATGTTAGAGTTTTATAAATAATCTAGATGCTATTTTATGATCTGTTTCTTGAAAAAGATTTGAAGATGTATAAAGAGTTCATGAAAATCCATTAAAACTTGGAATTTGAAATAATTTGGAACAAAACGGGGAAGCAAATTTTGAAAGTGTATTCTGTGTCTATTTTTCTTTTCTACAATTATGCTTTTTTTTCCCCCCAAAAAAGGGAAAAATGGAAATATTGGATTGTGCGGCCATGTTATTTGTAGTTTTAATATATAGATGCCAATTAAATTAGCAGAACTTGGCTGCCAATGTGTGCTAAATACACAGACAGGCACACAAGCACACAAGGACATATATAATAACTTGACTCACTGGAAATTCTATATTTACTACAAAGCTCTTTTCAAACTGTATAAGGATGTCAGCTAGTTCCCAGTATGTGCAGAAAATTTTGGTTCATGAGTCAATATGGACTTGATGTAATGTGTTGCCCTTAGCTCAATTATAATTTCCAAATTTTGGATCATTCAGAAGATTGTGCTAGTGTCAGCAGATGCATTTCATTGCCACATATTCTTACCTTTTATATAACTTGCATACTTGTTACATGATTCAATAACAGTTTGTGGTTTAGCTACATTACTGGTATCATTAATGCTGAACTTTTACCACCTAATAATTTGTACATATTATGGAGTGCTTCTTAACATACAAAACCTCAGGCATTCACAAAAATGTAAATGTGATCCAAGTCCATCCTAAATAATTGGCACATTGGATGGATTACTTTTTTTGTTATAAGCATTAATGTTGTGACATTGTAGAATAACAAGTAAGAATTGTTAGTTGCTCTTATGTTCAATAATCATAATCTCTATTCTTTATTTTTGATCAACTATTGTGTAGCTACTCCCCCTCTGTTCCTGAGCCAGAAATAAGTTCATCAAGGAGTTCCGAACAGCAACTTCTTCTAGAATCGAAAAGGTAAGCAATTTCTCACTAATGTTTTTGCTAATACAATCTTGGGGCCTAAAATGAGGATGTAAATCCCAAGAGCAGTTGCTGCTTGGCTAGGAGAGGAAGAAAGAAGAGATGTTGAGGATCATTACATTCATAACAAGCTAGTTCTATAGAATTGCTGATAACAAATTATGGATTCTTATGGCTAGTAAAGAGATCAACTCTTCGTCCCCTTAAATGTTTATGAATTGTTCTTCAGAATATGTCATTAGAAATTCTGCATATCAAATGTGTATTTACCATCAATTCCGTCTGTACTAGGTGAAGCTGAGGTTTAATATGATCTCCTACTCCTACTTAGCATAATATTAAAAAAAAAAAAAAATGCTTCATTTAAACTTCCCTAATGCTTTATTATTACCCAATGACATCCAATTGATTGGCAACTTATGATTGGGTTTCTTGTCTTTCTTCTCTTGGAAAAATGTAAACTTACATATTTACTATGGTGCACACTAGTTTATTACGGAATCAAACTGTTGTCTTTTGGCAGTCTTGTTTTTATGCTTTTGTGCATTCTGGACCGAGCAAAGAAACCCTATCACTCTTGATAAGATTTTCCCAGAACAGAGAAATTCAGAAAGGAGTTAGGACTCTAACACTGCCTGGATCACTGTTTGATTGTGGGTCTTTTGATGACAGAAGCCTGCTTGATACATTTTTATTTAATTTTTTGGAGGTGGAAGTCTCCTCTTTGTATTGGATGGTAGCATTAAAGAGGCTTTCTGATTGTATTAATAAAACTTAGGGTATTAGAGTAATTCGTGTTCATCCTATCATGAATTCTTTTCCTTTAGATTTATCTATTGAACTTTTTGTTAGTACATACGTATCTCTTAATTACCAGTTTCATATCAGTACCCCCAATACATTCTGCCTCCAAACTAATACACTTTGTTCTTTGAGTAGTTTATAACAATGAAATTGCAATCTTTGTTCATAATTCATTCTTTATTTTTTGGATATATTATTTTCAGACAAGAATTTGTACTGTTGGACAATGAGATCACATTCAATGAGGCCATTATTGAAGAAAGAGAGCAGGGGATCAAAGAAATTCAGGAACAAATTAGTGAAGTAAATGATATTTTCAAAGATTTAGCCACGTTGGTCCATGAGCAAGGAGTTATGATTGGTGAGTTTTCCGTCCTGTGTACTGATTTCTTTCTAAATTCCTCGGTTTCATGAAAATATTCTATCTACTCTCTTAACACAACTCAATCATGTGCTTTTGTCAGATGACATTGGTTCTAACATTGAGAGTTCCCATTCTGCCACTGCACAAGCTACCTCCCAACTTGTGAAGGCATCTAAGATGCAGAAGTCTAGTTCATCTCTGGTAAAGTTTGATTGGTTTTCCTTTTCTTAAAAATTATCATTTGGAGAGCTAATGTGGATGTGCCTGGAATTATGCCTCAACTTTTGCTTTAAGGTTGTAATTGTTGGAGTGATGCCAACAAAGATGACTCATAGGCTTGTTAAGGAAATTGGGATTTAGTTATGAAACAGGATTTTCTGTTCATAATTTACGCAGATGTATTTATGTATCCCTGTTCTGTTAAACACTTCTGCTGTGTGATGCTCCCCTACAAGCACATAAATTCTTTTGGTGGATGAATTCTATGAGTCAATCAGTTAGTTCTCTGAAAGCCTAGAATCAGTCAGTGTATGCTTTTAGTTGATCCCATTATCCAATAAGTGAACCTAAACCTGTGGAGGCAGGTTTATCCTTTGAAACATATTAATTAGACAGAATTTTTTCGATTGGACATAGGAATTGACACAAATAAATAATATTGTCACATTTTATTTTGAAAAACTATTATAATATGACATAATTTTTTTTTAGTGATGGTTGTGTTAGATAATGCAAAATACTTGCATTGTTTTTATTCAGCAGAAACGTTTAGGACAACTTTTGTTCGATAATTTTTAGAAAATTTTGGTTTTATGATAATAGAAGTAGAGTTACATATTGGATGTTTATGAACTGTTTCATTCTTCCTTTGGACGTCTTTGCTCTTTTATCATTTCAGAAATAAAAAAGAATCTGATGAACAATTATTTTCATGCAGAGTTGCTTGCTCTTAGTGATTTTTGGGATCATATTGCTTATTGTCATCATAATTGTCGTGGCTTGAGTGGTGATTCAAGTTATGACGGACCTCCTGCCTAACTCGAGCTATTTGGATCTATTGAGATCACCTACTAGCACCCAAGGTAGCTACCGGGTATCCTATTGTGCATATGAAAGAAAGAAAGAAAGAAACAATGTCAATAGGGTAAAAGTCTTGTTTGATATATATAGACAGAGCCGTTGAAATCCTCTTTACGAGGCTTTTACAGTAGATTATGTGGATAATTCTTCCTCTTAGTGAGATCATGAATATGAAATTCTTTTTTTTTTTTTTTGGTTGATATTTAATGTGACTGAATTTATCTCATTCAGATAATTAACAGGGATTTTCAGACATTTTCTTCCAATTAAATTTTGCCATGTCAATTTATATGTATAAAGTTATAAAACTAATTTTAATTTTCCTTTTCTGGTCATTGATCTACAGTTATATTGAAATTGGAGTTCACTTTGAATCAAATATGGAAAGACAAATAGAGGTTTCGCATCAAAAATAAAAACAGAAAAAATAGGGCCACCAGAAGTAAAAACAAACATACATTGTAAAAACATGGTAAGAAGGTGTTCACTAAGGGTATTTCTCTGATTATATAATTTTACTTTCATTTTTTAATAAAAAATAAAACAGTTAAAATGTTATTTATTTATTTAATAAATGAAATTACTCACCTACACAAATACACCATCCAATAATTACAAGTGTTTTTGAGAAGTCAGAACATACTAACAAATGAAAATCAGAAGTAATTTTAAATATATTTCTAACTCTAATTGGAAAACAAAATCATTTAAATACAAAAGAATTATTTTCTTCCTTTTTTTTTTTTTAACTTTACTTCTCCTTAAACTTGAAAACATAATTGTAAAAAATATTATTATTTTTTAAATTACATTAAGATTAAAAAATATAAGAATGAGACATTTTAAAAAATTATAAATATTATACATATTTATATATAATAATAAACTTATGAAAAACTAAGTTTTTGTAAAATTTACCAAACATATATAAGTTATTTTTAAATTTTAACTATTTTTAAAAATAAAATTTGTCAAACACTTGATTACTTTAATATATACATACTCCGCGCCAAAAACACTCCATCAATTGATATGGTTCTAATAATTTTTGTTTTATGTGAAGTCGATTAATTTTATATTTTAAAAAAATTAAATGATTTAGTTTAACTTTTTGCTTCAACTTTTAAAATTAGCAAACAAATAAAAAAAATTAATTTTTTATATAAATTAAAACACAATGACCATGGATTTTTTTTTAGTTGATAGTTTGTTAAAATTTATTCAATTAATTTTAAATTAAAATTACAAAAGCATTAAAAAAATTAACAAAAAATTGGCAACAAATGGGAATGAACATTAATTTTCATGTAACTTATTATAAGTAGTAAAGTATCACTATATAACTCAATTTAAAATTTACTCTCATTAACAATGTAGATAAATCAAATGTAATAATCAAAAGAATATTATCTATTTTGAATACACAACCTACAATATGTTTACTTTTGCACATAATATAAATGAACTTGCCTGTAATACATGTATACAATGTTGCAACTAAAAAATTTTGTGTGTTGGAAATTTGAAATGATTTTTGTAAATTTTAAAATAAAGAAAAAGTTATTAAAATATTATAATAAATAATAAACAATACTTAAAATGCGTAATAGAAAATTTGAAATATGTAAAGTAAAATTTAAAATACATAATAAAGATAACTTAAAATATGATCAAAAAATTTAAAATTAATAATATAAAAGTTGAAAAATAAATATAACAATACATAAATGTACTGTCACCTAATCAATCAATATATATCAAAGAGTTAGAACTTCTAAAAGCAAATAGTCATATTACCTCCAAATTAGTGTCTAACAATTAGTAACAATCAAGTCTAATATAACATGAATTTAAAATTCCATTATTTATTGCATATAAGATTGCCCAAGCCAACAAATTGCAAAGATTAAAAATGACAAAATAAATTCTTGGGCATTATGAATTTTATTAGTTTATTGTGTTATGGGAAATACATAATTTTCATCATAAATTTTATTTAAATTTTTGTCACACATACAACAGTGTAAGAAACTAAACCAACAAAACTCTCTCTTCAAGAATGTAAGTAGTTACAGCGGAAGCCGCAATTTTAATAATTTGTAATATAAGATGATGATTTTGAAAGTTAAGAAGCTGATTATTAAATCTAACCTTGTTTTCTTTCTTCTTTTGGATTCGATTTGGCAATCAATCTTTTCAGTCCTTTCCACTTTTCTTCTCTGAATTGGTTTATTGAAAGATTGATCAAGAACAATTGATTTTTTTTTTCTCATTATATTGGCTGCAAATCTTCTCTCTTCTTAACGATGGTATCATGCTTGTTACACCATTAAAATTTGTGAAGCAATTTGATGGCAAATATCTTCAAAAGTCTAAATTTGGTTGCAAGGGTAAGTTTGTTTTTCATGTATTGAGATACTTTAACATTTATGTTGCACATGGGTGTGTGAGTTTTAGAGATGTCAGAAAGATTGGGCCTGGCTGAAAAATTAAAGGTTTGTCATGGGCTCAGGCCGATTTAACAGATGTTCATTAGTCTATTTTTTTATATTTTAATAATATATAAATATTATAAATTTATATTTTATAAATAAATATTAAATAATTTATATAAATATTTTATTCATTTAACTCATTTATATATTAAATAATTTGAACTCTTTTATTTTAAATTAATTTAAATTTATAATATCAATTAAATTTATTTTTTTGTTATTTTATTAAAAAATTTAAAGAGAGCTAGAACCGTGGACCAGCCTTCTTGGGCCAAGCTAAAGAGCCATGCCGGACCTTCTTTTTTTCAAACAGGCAAACTCAGCTCGATCCGCAAGCCCATATGAACTTATTTTTGGCAGACTAGGCTGGCCAATTTGACAAAAAAAAAATTAAAAAAATAAAAAAAATTAAATTTTTTTTTTATTTTTACTTAAAATTATTTTGTTTCTTACTAAAAAAAAGGAAAAAAATTTATTTTCCAACACTAAATACCTTACACTATGTTTGATATTATTTTCTAAATTACGTATGTCGTAATTAATTTTTTTTCTAATTTTTATAATTTTTAAGTGATTGAATTTTTAATAAAAAAATTTCTTTATACATAAACTATGCATGAGTTGAGTAAATGCTAAATATCTATTTATGGAAATTTAGTAATAAAATATTAAACTCGCTATGAGTTTGGTACAAGTTTGAAATTTAATTATTATAGCGGATGCAAGTTTGAAAGTATCCGTTTCAAACTTTATATGCTACCATCCCTAACTATCTCTTACTACTTGAGAAACCATTGTTGAACTAGTGCTAAAAAAATACCCCGAAGTTGCAAGACAATTATTCACATCATTTGCCTAATGCATGTCATAGAAGTCATTTAACGAAAATTCTTAATTTTTCTTATAGGAAAAACCATAATTAAAAGACACTTTTTATATAACATAAAACTCTTTTGGTAGCATCTAAATAAGAAATTCTCGGATTTTACATAAATTGAGAAATAACACCAACAAAGTATGCAATGTCAAGTCTTGCAATAGTTAAATAAATTAAACTTCCAACAAGCTATCGAAATCTCTTGAGCATGCTTCGACAATTTTCCTTCCCCATTTTTTAACTTGAGAAATGTCTCCATAAAAGTAGCCATTTGCTTCAAGCCCCTTATACCAAAAATCTTCACAATTCTCTTGGTATATCCCTTTTGAGAGATATAATAATTCTTTCCTACTTTTTAATTACCAAACCAAACGAATACACAACCTCACCCAAATTCTTCATTTCAAAATAAATTGACAATTCGTTACTTAAATAGGAAAGTTTAGCTTTCTCATTTCCTAAGTACCATATCATTGATATAAAATAATACCAAAACAATATTTTTTTATTCCATTTTCACAAACAAACAAGAATTTAAATCTGAAACTTTGAATCTACAAAAGCCAAGATATCTTACCATACCAAGCACGTAGTGCTTGTTTTAACCTGCATAGAACGTGCTTAAATTGATAGACATGGTGTGGAAATTTGTTTTTAAATGAACAATTATGTTTGTTCTAAAAAAATATTACAATCCAATTACATAAAGAAATATGTTTATTTACATCAAGTTGCCATAACTTCCAACTTCTAAAAACAACAAGTGAAACAAAAAAATTGATTTGATAGTCATCAATTTTGTTACTAACTTCATAATGTAGCTCATAACTTTGTGAGAAATTATAAGCAACAAGACAAAGTTTATACTTGTCGATTGACCCATCTATTTTTTTCTTCAATTAATAAACCCATTTGCTAGTGACTAGCTCAAAATTTTGTTGTTTTTACACAAGCCCCTATATCTTATTTTTGTCTAATGCTTAAATTTCTTCTTGCATTATTGCTTCGCATTATGGACATCCTTTAGATTCATTATACCATGTTGGTTCTTCTTCATTTAAAGAAGCCATGCTGCAATACTTTAGCTACATTTTATAGTCTTTAAGGTATTGAAGTTTCTTTTTCTCTCTTGTTGATCTTTTTATCTATTCACCTTCTTTTGAGTTTGAAGTATCCAACCCTAAAGAATTGTTACTATTAAATAGTTGCACATCGGTAAGTGATAACTCTACTATTTTATATATATATTTATGTCATTTATATCTTATGCTGCTTAGTTCTTGTATTTTATAGTTGTTTTACTTATTTTTGGTATTTTATAGGTCTTTATAAGTAAAGATGAAGAAATGAGCTGCATTTCAAAGTTTTTTTTTTTTTTTCTATTTTTTAAGGATTGAGTTAAATTTTCTTAAGAAAAATAGGAAAACCTATTAAGGAATCCATTATTGAAAAATTACAATCTTATTTTGGGAAGAGAAAATTATGGCCATTCTTAAGAGATAAGAAAAAAAAATCCTAATTGTATCAGAATTGACAAATTGAGCAATGGTCCGTAAAACAACAATATCTTTCTTTATAAAACTCCAAATGATGTAAGGTTTTCTTTACTAGAAACTAGAGATGCAAAACTTTTCATTGATATCTTACTCACCATCAAATACAAAGTGGTCCAATTGCAATAACTAAAACAACAAATGTCTTAGATTTTGACAAATTAAAAAGAGGTCATATTCTAGTCAAAAAAAGGATTGATGTAAATCCTACTTTGCATAGAAGTAAAAGAATCAACTCTTTATAAAGAAAGCATATTTTTACCTTCAAAGCCACAAGAGAGAGATCAAGATACAAATGAAAGAGAAAGTAAGAAAAAGTTCCAAGAAGGCCAAGATAAAGAATAGTGATTTCTTCTCCAACTTTTATGGTTCTTTATTGTATTTTATTTATTTTAACCATGTTTTTTAGTAGTTAAGCTTTATTTGTTAAAACTAAGGATGAAATAATGATTAGATCTGTCATGATTTTATGTGAATTTAAGAAATTTTCAGACTTAGTTATAGTAATTTTTATTTGTATTATGCTTAAATATTATTATTATATGTTTAAATAATTTGGAACTACAACATTTATGATTTATATATTTGATATACTAATCACTTGTCATGGATACTTTTAATATGAATAAATTTTGATAACATAACAAGCACGCCAATTTGATTATTATTACATGATTTTATAGTTTTCATATTACTTAATGCATTCTAGGCATAATAATAATAGCCCACACTAAACGTTATTATATGATTTTGATTAGGTGAGTTTAAATCCACATCAAGATTAAATTCAATGAAAAACTAATACATGTCAATTTCTTTTGATTGAATTCTTGCTATTGATTTGTTCTCTTCAAAAATTTTTATTTTATTTTGTTTCCTTTTTTATTTTAGTTTAATCAAACCTTGTTACTATTTATTGTTTTACATTCATATTGGGTTTCTTTTGCATTAGTTCAATTTAAGGTTTAGTAAAAGAAATTTTAATTTAACATATTCTCTAAAGAGTAACCTTGAGGAAATACTTGTTAGTACTACAATTGATTTACATGTTTGCGAGTAATAATGCTTAAATTAAGATAATTAAAATTTCATAAAAGTAAAAGGCAACTCTAAATATCTTGATCATCATGAGACATAGCATCTTTGATAGTGAATTTTAAATGGCATGTAATATTAAAACCTTATCACATGCCACATTCCGAGGAGTAACAAACTTCTTTATATTGAGATCCATATATCTAGATCATTTTCTATGTGAATCATGACCAATGAAAACACATTTCTTTGGTTTTGAGTCAAATTTAGTTCGATTCCTTTTAGGAATATAGACATACCAAATGGAACCAAACATCTGAAAATAATTTTCATTTGACTTTATATCATATAAGATTTCAAGAAGAGTTTTTTTTTTTTTTTTTTTTTTTTTTTTTTTTTTTTTTTATCATGGAGGTAACCAATTTATCAAATGGCATGCACATTAAAGTCCTCTACTCGAATCATTCATGAAATATTCTTATCATGCTGCCATGATAAACTTGTTGAAGTAAGATGCACCAATTTTCTTTTTACAATTCCATTTCGTTATAGGGTGCTAGGGCACATCATTTATCATTAAATTCCATTGTTACCAAAATATTGAAAGAACTCACTTGACATGTATTCACCATCATTGTCACTCCTTAAATAGTTTAATTTTCTCCAAACTTTGTCTCTATAGATTTTAGAAACTCACAAACTTGGTTAGTGTCTCATTCTTTTCTTTTAAAAAATATACCAAGTATACTTTGAATAGTCAATTACCAACACCATTACATAGTAATAACCATTATAACTAGGTGTTCTTGTAAGTCCCATCAAATTTATATGCACCAATACAAATTAAAGGATTTTGATGCTTATAACATGCATTAAACATGAAATTGAGTTCAGTCATGCATTTCTACAAACACATGGAATGCCAATCAAACATATTATATATACATATATATATATATATATGTAGATGCATAAAATGGCAACATGGATGAGTGTTTGCTCACTTTCTTGATGAGAGGTGATAGAAATTTCTTTAATTGTGTGAAGGATCTAAAATTTACACCACTAAAGGAGGAAGAACAAGCTTGGCTGAATGGAAGGGAAAAAGAGCTAAGTTTTCCAATTTATTATTATTTTTTTTTTTTTTGGTAAAGTTCACACATATAGATACTAAAAGTAAACCATGAGTTTTTATATTTATCCTCATATTTAATTAAAAAATAAATATGTGTTATGGATAAAATGGGCATTATCACATAATATCCATTTTATACATTTAAGTCCATGTACTTAAATGTAAAGTATTTAATTAACATTTAACGAAATATAATTAAGTAAATATATATGAGTTCTTGTGTAATTATTTAATAATTAAACATTTATATTTATGTTCTTAGATAATTCATATTATCAATTTGACCATATAATTTATAATAAATTATATTTTAATGCAAACCAAAGAAAATTTTTTTAAACACTTTAAAGAATTCATAAATATATATAATACTTATATAGATTTATTTCAATTTAAATATGATCTCAAATGTACTAATCTTACTACCGATAATATTTTCTCTCTTAAATACTTCTCACTATTTTTAATTATTGGTGTGACCATACAGATTTAATGTGAAATAAGTATGAACTCATTTTGAACTTTTTATATTTTAAACTATTCGAAAGTTCAACGACTATAATTAACATCTAGTAATATACTATAACTTCTAAATCACAATGAAGTTATATTATCAAATCTCATCTCAATTATATATATCATATAGGCAAAATTCTTCCGTCATTCAATCTTAATCAATTAAAGATCCATGGTATGTCATAACTTTTTATCGATATAAATACAAATCATCAATTAATATGCATTGAACTCACTATCACAAACTCCTTCATATAACATTTAATTACTTTAACCAAAAATTTACTGTTTCAATTATTTATCAATACTCATTCAGGAACTCAAATTCAGATCGATGTCAATAGTAACTCTAATCTTATACATTGAGCCAAAGGAACTCGTCATGACCACCATTCATTTTCAAATATAAATAATACATTATTAAACTGACTTTATCATATAAAACGTAATTAGTTTCGTACTTATATATCATATGAATCACGTGCATCTACTCTAAATTTGTCTATAATGTCTCAAATCAAAAGATAACATTGCATATGAATACAATTACATGATAAATCATTGATAGAATACGATGTGATTTGTTGTATTAATAGCCTTAACAATTCACATTTTCATGAATATCTTTCAAAGTTGGAATCTCATCCACCAATTTTTTTGAGGACATTTGCTACAAAATTTGACTACCTAGGTGGCCTAATCGTGCATGCTATATTATTGCATTTTCAGTTTGGCTTGTCTTATTTATATTGGCCTTCCCTATTGACATCATGAACAAGGAATTTTTCTTCTCACCAATAAGGACAAAATCAGTCGTTACATTTCTCACATTACCAATTATCTCTACATCTTTTAGCCCAAACAAAACATGCTTTCCAAAATTAGTAATTTGATAGACTAAAACTAAATTTTTCTTCAAACTTGGGACATGATAAACATCATTTAGCATAAAACTTTTGGTCTTTGCATCATAAGCAACTTTAATCTTCACAACTTCTTTTCCTACGAGATAAGTTGAATTATCAATCATGACAATTACTCATTCTCTTTTATATTATCGTAAGCATGAAAATAATGATCATTGTTGGTCAAACTAGGTGAGCAAGCAGAGTCAATTATTCAATTCTCTTTAAAAGCAATACCATCACTTTTAGTTGTTTCAATAATAAAACATTTGTCCTATATGAGTTTAGCATCAACATAGCATCTTTAACTGTAATGTTTATTTTTGAAAGTTTCACACAACAATTTCTCTTTATATGTCTAATTTTTGTTCATTTAAACACTTGATCAAGTTGTTTCTTTGTGGATTGTTATCATTATCCTTCTAGTTAAAATTTCCATTTGATAAAATAGCAACATATGATTGAAAATTTAATTTGTTAGCCATTCACTTAATGGAGGACTTTTAATTGAAGAGCAAATTCTTTAACTCTTTAACTGATAATTGATTTAACCATCATATATAGAGATAACAAAAGGCATGTAATCCATTTATGCCACAAATCAAAAAGTGCCATAATCATGGTTGACTAATCTTTTCATCAGTATCTAATTATAAAATTACAGCATAAATACTTTTTATTCGTAAGAATATTTTAAAATTGACATACTTTCTTGTGCTATCGTTGCTAATTCATTCTCTAACAACTATACGTTGTTAAATTCCTAGAAGAACATCTCAAGAGTCTACCAAACTTATTTTGAAAAATTAACATCAAGAACATGATCAATGAGCTCATTGCCAATTGATGTCATCAAGGCAAAAAGAGACTTGCCACACATATTCTTCCATTTTCATCGTGGTTCAGCATTCTTAAGAGTGTCATATAAAATTGTTGAATCATAACTAGTAACTAGTTCTTATAAATATTTGCCTTGAAGGTAAACTTCTTTACATATTCTTTAATACTTACAGTTTGTACCTACAAGTATCTTGACATCATTTTGTGCATTAGAACTATTTCTTCCACTAAATATTTTCGTGTTGAAAATGAAAGAATTTCCTTGCAATATATTTCCACCTTTCTCAAACAAGACAACAAGATTATGGACAAGAAGAGTAAACAAAATAAAATTTCCTACGTTTAAGCCCTAGAACACCTGAAGGGAATAAAAGGTGTTTTATATAATAATAAATTAAAAATTAAAAATTAAAAATTAACAAATCTAAACACATTAAGATTAACTACCTTCTAGGTAAAACAAAAACAATAAATTTTTAACTAATCAACTTAGTCTTACCATAACTAATCCACAATAACAAATCAACAAATTAAAATTATAAGCAAATAAATAAACACAATGATTTATTATCGAAGAAAAACCGTATGAAAAACTTTTCACAGGATAAAAATCCTTTGGGCTATCTAGGAGTCAATATAAAATTCACTAAAAAAAACTTACAATTGGTGATTTTTCTTACAAAAACTTATAATTTTAGTAATAAAAACTCTAATTATTTTCTATTTCTATAAATTCACGAGTGAAATATTTAAGGGCTAGAACTCTAACCATCAACACCTTACAGAACTCTTAAACCACACAATTAAGTTTTAGAGAAAGAAAGAATTGCGATTATAATTTTCAAGAGAAATCAAAACACAAATCACAATAATTAAGGTAAGATTTATGCTTTTGAAAAAAAAAAGTTTGGAAGGCTAAAATAAATTCAGATGGATGATCTTTACTCAAGGAAATAAGAAGAATGTCAAATATCCATTCCATACTTTAAAAATCACAAATTTTTGGTTTTATATTTTCATAGGAACGCTCGAGGGAAGGTCGAGCAATATACCTAGGTAAATTGATCGCTCGAGCAGCCATTGAGTAGAAGTTGATGTTGGGTCTTTGGAAAGTGACTGCTCGAATGGAGGTCAAGCAATGGTCAAGCGTTGAAGACTTTTGAAGGTTGCTTAAGCACTTATCAAGCACTAACTCTTTGCCTTTAATTCTTCAAGTCTACTAGAGTACCTATTAAACTATAGTCAAGCACTCGGCCTCTAAAACATATTAAATAACTTTTTTGCGCACAAATCAAGCACTAAACATTATATATCCTTTAAAAAACACTAAACACTAAAATTTTATTTACAAATAAGCCAATCTATAAATCCTAACAAACTCTCCCTTTGGTCATTCTGTGACAAAACCTTAACATTAACAAATAACTCATACAAAGTTTTAATAATCACTAAAAATACAATTTTATTTACAAAATAATTCCTCAACACTTTAGACATAAGTTTTCTAACATAAGAAGGAACTCATAACACATAACAAAAATAAAAATCATAAGCATAGACAAACAAACAAATATATATATGAGTGTGTGTGTACACACACACACACACACACATACACACATCATCAAAATACATCAATGTAAACCAAATCCATAATGTATAGATGTTCTCTTAATCCTAACTCCTCTTCAATTCAACCCATCATTAACTCACTCTAACATCTAACATCTCTACACTGCTCATTCTTTTTGTCACAAAAGGACAAAAAGAGCCCTAAAATATAAATCTAAATTTAAGATTTCAGTTTTATCAAATAAAAACTCATTAGTAAAGTTGGCAGTAGAAGGTACAACAAAAATAGAAGCAATAGAAAGAGCAGTGGTAGTTATAGCCAAAGGAGCAATGTAACTAAGAATGAATAAGTGATCCATTAACTTAGAAATGATTAAATTTACATCATCATTCTCAAATGTATCCTCAACATCAAAAATGCCTTCATAGCACCTTCGCATCTTAGTGAAAATAATTTGCATTTCACTAGTCTAACTCTAGACCGATTGAACAATAACCTTAAAGGAGTTCTATTACAAAATAATCTACAATTGAACGATAAATACACGGTGAAGCACAATCATTATGGTCGATAATGATGCACTAAAGGGTCTAACTCAGCAAATAGAGATGTGACCATAGACACTAATGACTCTGATGATACGAAAGCAAAAGAAGAAATAAGAGAAGAAGACGCGGAAGAAATAATAGAATGAAGCATAATAAAGGAGAAACTTAATGTAGAAAGAGAAGAACCAGCAAAAATGGAACTAGAGAGTGATACTGGTCGATGAGATTGACTTAAGGACAAATTAATAGCTGAAATAGGACAAGAAAGAGTCATAAAGTTAATAACAGAAGATGGAAAGGCAAAATTAATAACCAACAGAATGCGAGTAATAATATAGGTAAAAGAGAGTCCTAAAGACCTATTAGACCCAAAAAAATGTCTAGAAAATAATATGATATATATGATGAAGAAGGTTTATAAAAAGTCACTCGAGAAGAGAATAAAGAAAACTAACTCAAGTTAGAAGGAAGCTTAACTAGTGTCCAACCGAAGTACAAGTTGAGATATATGCTTTTGTTAAAGATTGTCCAACAAAAACTTTGTTGTACTCAAAGTCTAACTATTATACTACTGAGGTTGATTAAAGAGTGTCGTAGCCATATTAATCAAGGCTGGCTAATCAGTTACCAAAAAAGGATATTATGGGTAAGATACTCGAGAAATGCCAAGCTAATAAATAGAAAAAACAATATTACTCAACTCCACATCATGGATGTTGGAATAGACTCCGACTACTTTAAAAAATTGGATGAACCCTACAATCATCGAGCCTCATTAATAGGGCTCGAATAGAAATTATACCCTAGAAAACTTGACAAAGGAGGAAAGATCTACTTGTTACTCAAGAAGAAAGGTAACAAAAGAGGAGTGCAAGCAAAATAACTCAATAATGCAAACATCAACAAATTGAAATCTTATATAAGGTACATGCTCGCTTATGTGGAGCAACTAATTTCTTAAGTATCTATAAAAAAAAAAAAAAAAAAAGAAAGTAGCACATAATAAATAACTGATGAGTCTAAAAATATAGTCTAGAATGACGTGCCAACTAACTTTGATGAAGAACACTAGGTATTGAAACAAAAAAAAAAACAACTAAATGGGTCAAAAATTTAATTACGTAATGAACTTCATTAGAAATAACAA
Organism: Khaya senegalensis; assembly: GCA_032402905.1. Classification (NCBI taxonomy): domain Eukaryota; kingdom Viridiplantae; phylum Streptophyta; class Magnoliopsida; order Sapindales; family Meliaceae; genus Khaya; species Khaya senegalensis. The sequence goes on along the minus strand of CP135555.1, from coordinate 2,185,850 downwards.
ATAAAGAAAAATATGACACATATGTCAAAACACAAAGAGAATCGCATAAATAACCTTAAAGAAGTTATAGCAACAAAAATAAACCATCATAAGGCACAAAAGGACCATACAAGGGCCAAATGTAAACATAATCATTACACAAAAATGTAAATCGATGCCCTAAATGCAAAATGTAAGTTTGTAGATCTAAAAATCTAAAAAGAGAAAAAAAAAATGCAGAAAAATACAAAAATAATTTAAGGAATTAACAAAACTCACCTATAATCGACTTAAAATGATGAACTATAAAAGATTATATGTATATATCTGTACTTAATGCAAAATGTTCTTAATGCACTCACAGTCAATATTGACTCTAAGTCACAGCATACACAACTAACAAGTACTTAATTAAGATCACAAAGCTTGAAGTTTTGAAGCATAAGACAGATTAAGCCATAACAAAATCATAAAAGTAAGCACATTAGATATAACTAATAAAAGTTAAACCCAATGTTATTAGGACTTATATAAAATTTAAACCACATAGGTTTTCAAACAACTCTCCCTATCATCTTGCATTTCAATATTTTAATTTTTTATTTTTTTATTTTTTATATTTTTTTAAACACATTTGCAAGCACAGGTTCATTGGAACTTATAATTTTTTAGAAAAATTTATATAAGCATATGTATACTAATTAAAGGTCAATTCATTAGTCAATTATAATATATTACTTCATGATTACTATCTAGACATCATAAAAGTGACCAAACTTTATGATTCCTTTTTTAGTCAATCCACAATCAGTTTGCTTCATAATAATACTCATTAAATAAACCAACTAATAACATAAAAACTCACTTAAAAAAGTTAAGTTAAATATAAAAATAAAGAAGGTCTACACTTAGTGAGTATATAGTTTAAATGATAAGTAAAAATATTTAAAAAAAATTAAACACAACAGAATGCAAAATGAATGCAATAACAAGTACACACATACGAGATGTACAAGAAACTTAGAAATTAAGTGATAACGCATGCACCAACAGTATTTCTAAGTAACTCAAATCTAAGAGAACCTAAAAGTTTAGTAAACAGGTACACTAATTGATTATTAATTGGCACATATTTTAGAGCTATGACTTTAGTTTCAATAAATTATCAAATAAAATGATGTCTAATTTCTATGTGCTTCGTCTGTGAATGTTAGACCAAATTCTTAGAGATGTTAATAGCACTCATGTTATCATAATAGATAACTATGGTATCTTATGAAATACCATAATTACTCAATATTTGTTTCATTTAAAGTAATTGAGTGCAATAATTTCCAACAATAATATACTAAGCTTCAACTATGGACAATGAGATTGAATTCAATTTTTTGATCATCTACAAGAGTAGGCTAGAGCTAACGTAAAAATAACCATTAGAGATGTTTTTTCTATCATCAACATTACTAACCCAATATGCATCAGAACACCCAACTACATTAGTAGAGGAATCTTTATTATTTAACACACCATAATCAACAGTCCCATTGACATAATGTATAATACATTTGATAACACTTAAATGAGACCCTTTTACACACATTTAAAATTTAGCGCACACACCAACACTAAATGCAATATCAAGTTTATTAACAGTTAAATATAATAGAGTATCTATTATACACTTGCAAAGTGTTTGATCAACTTTTTTACCATAGAAAATACTATTTAACTTCATGCTATTGTTCATAAAGGTTTTAGTGTGCTTTTCACTGTCTAGTCCAAAATGTTTTACAAGGTCTTTGGCATACTTAAATTAGGATATAAATATATCATCTTTGAATTGTTTAATTTAAAGACCTAAGAAAAATATTAACTCTTCCACCATACTTATCTTAAACTCACATTACATTACCTCAACAAAATCAAAAGCTATAGACTTAATAGGTGAACCAAAACATAACATCATCAACATAGATTTAAGTTACGATAATATGTTTATCTATACACCTAATAAATAAGGTTTAATTTGCTCTTCTACATAAGAATATATTATTCACAAGAAATATGGTCAATCTTTCATACCATACCCTAAGTGCTTACTTTAGGCCATACAAAGTTTTCTTAAGCCTATAAATACAATTATGGTATTGTGGGTTAACAAAACCCTTGGACTGTTCTACATAGGTAGCTTCTTTAAGAATTTCATTGAGAAAAGCACTCTTGACATCCATTTAATATGCTACAAACTATAACTAACAAAATTCTAATGAATTTAAATTTAACGATAGATGCAAATGTTTCTATCTCTTCTATTTGGATAAATTTCTGTGCAACTAGTTTAACATTATTCTTCGATATCACACCATTGTTATAACTTTATTTTTAAATATTCACTTTATACCTATGACATTAACATGGTTAAACTTAGGCATTAAATACCACACATCACTATTAATAAACTAATTTAATTCTTCATGCATGGCATTTATCTAACATTCATCTTCTAGAACCTGATCAATTTTTTTAAACCTTAATTGAGACATATAATAAGTAAAAGATAAATTACCTAACACTTTACTACGAAGTCTAATCTCCACACTCAAATCACTAATTATTCATTCTTTTGGGTGACTTAGTTTAACTCTAGTAAAAGGTTCCTTTGAAGAATCTCCATTAACTTATTTAAGTGTCTTATGATTTTTATTATAGTCATCTTTAGACATTATATCTTTAAATTCAATTATATCAACACTCGCTAATTTACAAGGGCTATCATCAATCACCATATTAATAGTCTTCATAACACATTTAATTTTATTGTTGAAAATTCGATATGCTCTACTATTTAACAAGTATCCTACAACAATTCTCTCATCATTCTTACTGTCAAATTTTTTTAAAGATTCTTTATCTCTCAAAATACCACATTTACTGTTAAACACTCTAAAGTACTTCATAATAAGTTTCTTTCCTTTTCACAACATATAGGGTGGCATATTAGTTTTAGGTCTAAGATAGATTCCATTGATAATGTAGCATGGAGTGTTTACAATTTCTCCTCAAAAATGAGTAGTTAGACCTTTATTGTAAAACATGACTTTAGCCATTTCATGAATGACTTTATTTTTTTTCTCAACAATCTTACTTTGTTGAGGAATAATAGGTGTAGAAAATTCATAAGCTATACCTCTCTTATTGTAAAACTTCTCAAAACTGAAATTGTCAAACTTTCTACCATAATCACTTCTGATTGTAGTGATTTTGCATTCTTTCTCATTTTGAAGTTTATTAAATAAGTGTTTTGCTTTTTCAAAAGTATCATATTTTTCTTTCAAAAGTTTTGCCTGAAAGGAATGATATGTATAATAACATACATTAAACATAAAATTGATTCATTCAAGCATTTTCATCAACACTTAAACTACCAACAATGCATACATCATATATATATATATATATATACACACACACATAAATTTTCAACATGGATGAGTTTTATCATGTTAGAACACATGAGCGATAAATACATACCTTCAATATTATGAAAAATCACCAATTTACACTAACCAAATGCAAGGAAGAGTGCTTGGCTGAAAATTCCAAGGGAGATTTAGGTATTTGCCTTTCAAAACTTGCAAAATTAATAAAGTTACCCATATATATACTTAAACATATCCATAACTTTTTAAAATTGCCTTTACTTTTAATTAAAGATGAATATGTATCATGGACAAAATGGTAATCATGGAATATTTGCCATTTAATGCATTTAAGTCCATGTACTTAAATAAATTATATTTACTTAACTTTTAACTACATGTAATTAAATATAACTTCATAAGTTTAAATGTAATTATTCAATAATTACACATTTGCATATACATCTATTGATAATTCATATTATCAATTAGGTTATATAATTTACATTAAATTATAATATAATGCAAACTTATGAAAAAAAATTTCAAATATTTTAAAGAATTTTATAAATAAATATAACATTTATACACACACACAAACACCTATATATTATCTTAAAAGTGTTAACCTTTTAATCAATAAAATTTTCTCCCCCAGATATCTCTCACTACTTTTGGTTATTGGTATAATTATGTAAATTTATTGTGGAATAAATGTAAACTTGTTTCAAACTTTTTAAATTTTAAATTATTTAAAAATTTAATAATTATAGTAAACATCTAGTAATGTGTCATAACCTCCAAACCACAATAATGACATAACCTCCAAGTCACAATAAAGTCAAACTTTATTGAACTTCATTCCAATTATACATACTGTGTAGGTAAAATTTTTATCATCCAATCCTGATCAAGTAAGAATCTATAGTATGTTAAAATTCTATACCGATATAAATATAAACCATCAATCAATATGCGCTGCACTCATAACCACGAACTCCTTCATGTGACATTTAACTACACTAGTTAGTAATTTGTTATTTTACCTATTTATTGATGTTTGTTTAGGAATTCGAATCCAAATCGAGTTAGTGAAAACTCTGATTCTATATATGAAGCCAACAAATCTCATATTAACCATTATTCATTTTCAAAATGTAAACAATATATGACTAAACAAATTTTATTAGAGAAAATGTGATTAGTCTCGTACTTATACATTATATAAACAACGTACATCTACAATAGATTCAATTATGATATTTCAGGTTATAAGATAACATCGCATACTAATACAATTATATTATAAATCATTGATTATATATATTACTATGTCATTTGTCGTTATGTGGTCATATTCAAAAAAATAGTTCTCTAACCATTTAGTTCATATTAATTTTCTAATAACGTAACTTTTAAGTTACCTACATTAATATCATCTCATAATATTCACTGAAGATGTTTAGTATATCTACTATGTGATATTGTTATCCATTCAATATCGCCTCTATAGAAAACAGTTTTAATAGTTTCATTTAATAATTAAATAAATTATTAAGGCAATTCACAAATATAATTTATTTAATAAATAAAGACACTAGCTTATATTTGTGAAAAAAAAAAACTCTTTCTTTTATTAATAAATAATGTATATAAAACAAAATATATCCCCAAAGCCAATAACATGAATGGTTTTTAGGACATATACTAACACTACCCATGAAAACCTAAAAAAATTGTCAATGACAACCTTGATGTACTTTCTATCACTTAAACTCTCAATCCTAATTGGTCCCCTTAAGTCCATGTGCAACAACTCTAAAAGTCTTTTAGTCAAAATCCCAAAAGTTTTCTAATAACTCAGCTTAATTTGCATTCCCATTTGGCAAGGGCCATAAACAATCTCTTGTTTGGGTAATTTCAGTAAGTCGTTCGCTAAATTCTTTCTAAATATTCTAGAAAGGTCTTTATAGTTAACGTAACATAGTCTCTCATATCAAAGTTCAGTTAAATTCACTATAACCCTATTACAACTAAGGGTAGAATTAAGGGTAATTCCATAACAATTGTTAGATATCTATTTATCATCCATTACTCACTCCCTTTTAGAATTATAAATAGTGCATATCTTTGCAGACTTAACCTCTAAATTGTCATCATAAAATTAACTAATGCTTAATAAGTTTTCCTTGAGACCTTTAACAAATAGAATATTTTTTTGGACAAGTATCCCTTCTATTCTTGTGCTCCATCACCAAAAGTAACAGTACTTGCAGTGCATTCTTCCAAAATGATGAATAATGCCCTATCAACACACATGCCTAGAATAACCACTATATAAATACTAAACAAATTGTTTCTAGCTTTCAAAGTCATAAGTACAATTCGGCTTTTACTCCTATGATGCCTTAAAGACTAATTTTGGGAAGTGATAATGTCTATAAGAGACTTAAGACTCTCTCTTATTATTTTAGTCTAGTTTGCTAAATTTATAACCTGTTATATAAAAATGTTCTAATTTGTTCTAGCAATTGAACTTTTAGCATTTCTTTTGTTTCTCCTAAATGCAAAATAGTTTAGTCTAATTTATTCTTATTTACCACACTCATGACAAGTAGGAACAAACTTAGAGGAGATCCTTATTTTATAAGTTCCACAATTTTACTTATTTACTACATAAGTCTGAGAGGTGGTTTTCACAATGTTTTTTTCCTTTAAATTCACGAGTAGAAAGAACTATTTTTGACTCAATCTAAAACTTGCTAGGAGGTGTAGGTTCTACGTTAATAACTTATTTTTAATCCAACTCCATTTAAGTTTTTAAGTACTACTTTATTGAGCTTTTTCAATTTGACACCTTTTTTTATAATGTTTGTCAAATGCATCATTCAGGTCTCTTTTAGTTTCAGACTCAATGTCATCCTTCAATTTCATACTCAATATCATATGAGTTTGAAACTCAAAATTCACAAAGGATACAAAAGCTACGAAATTATTAATCTCATCAGCCAAAGAATCATCATTATCCTCTTTACTACACTCATCATCACTCAATGAGGTATTCATAACCTTTTGCCATTTTTGAAAGTTTAGACATTTAATTTTGATATGTCGAAAGCCTTTATACTTATGACACTAGAGAGGTTGAATTGTTTTCTTATCTTTTCTAAAACTTATAGCTAAGTTCTTTTTCTTAGCAGGATTTTTGACTATTCCCAAGTGTATTCTCTTTGGCACGAAAGAACCTCCTAAATCTTTTAACAAATAGTGTCATTTCCTTATCATCAAATGACTTATCATTCGAATCAGCCTCAGTTTTTAACTTGGTAATCTTAAGAGCCATGAACTTAGACTTCTTAGGTGGAGGAAGGCTAAACTCATAAGTTTGAAGCGATCTAACTAACTCTTTTATCCTAATCAAGTTTAAGTATTTACTTTTCTCTATAGTAGTGACTTTGAAGCAAAACCTCTCAGGTAAACTCTTAAATATTTTTCTAACCACTTGACTCTTAGAAATTCTCTTGACTAAATTGAAACTTGAGTTCACTATATTATTCAATATGACATAAAACTTATCAAAAGTTTCAACATCCTTCAAACTAATCTCTTCAAACCTAGATGTTAGGATCTAAAGTTTAAAATTCTTTATAATTCTAGTTTCCTCATGGGTGATTTTAACAATATCTCGCACATCCTTTGCAACCTTACACATTGATATCCTTTTGAACTTTTTTGGAGACACACATGAAAATCGTATTTATGGCTTTACTGATCTAGTTAAATTTAGTTAATTTGCCATTAGCACTAGAAATATCACCAACTATGACTGAAGGGGGACTCTAAACTTTCACACAAGCCATCCACACTATCATTAACTGACTTTAAAAACACTCTCATTTTAACCTTCTAATTAGGGTAGTTGTTTTCATCAAAATATGATAGAACAAACAGGTCTTAAGAGTTGTTTTCCATATAAGCTAAACTAAATTTATGCTCTGATACCAATTGAAATTTTCTATGTTTAACCCTAAAACACTTTAGGGGGGTGAAAGGCATTTTATGAGGTAATAGCTTAAAAATTAAAAATTGACAAATTAAAATATATTAAAGTTTTTTACATCTTAGATAAAACAAAAGTAATAAATTTTTAACTAATCAACTTAATCTTACCACAACCAATTTGCAAGAAATTAAAATAGTAAGAAAATAAATAAACACATTGTAAGCAAACCAATACACACGCATATAGCAAAATCACAAAAAAAAAAAAAAAAAGTTTGCTTTTTAAGATCCATGCAATAAACTCTAGTGTTATCAAATGTATATATGTTAGTACTATAAACACGCACATACTTCTAATTAGATGGTTTTCGTCAAAGTATAAACACAAATTAAATTCATCTGCATCTCTATGATATTCATATGATCGAAAATTTAATAGAAATGTTAACTCCTATGATTTGAGTGCTTGATATTTTGTGTATGTTTCCTTTTGCAAAAGTAAATACGCAAAAACAAACCCTAAGCATACACTTAAAAACGTTAATATTACATATTTATATATTACTATTTTAAGTCTTTAATTTAACTTAAATTATTTGATAAAGTTTTCTTATAAAACTCAATTTATTTAATAAAGTAGATACTAATAAATTTAATTTAATATTTACATAATAGATTTAGTCAAAATTACAACCCAAATAGCTCAATAAATCCTAAATCCATATATAATTTTATATATATATATTATATTTTCGATCTTAATGTGTAATCTAATAAGTTTTCATAATGTTGGCAGTAATACTAAAATCTAATTTTAGTATTACAAGTAATGAGCAGTATCTAGTAATACATCATGATTACTCAAGTTATAAAAATGTCAGTGGTTTGATATCATTTTATTCATAACTAATGTTACCATATAATTCAATCCCTTTATCTTAAATATTTTATTTGAATATGAGACATAAAACATATCTTTATATAGTTCAATTATATTTTTCTGATATACTGAGTAGATTTATTCTATCAAATGAAGTAAATATTATATATTAACTTATTTGAGTATAGCCATATATTTTTCAAAGTCTTACTCAATCAAAGGACTCAAGATATCATTCTCATTATATAATAAGGATAAATTATAACTTGATCACACGCATATCTCTATATGAATTATGACACATTTGATTATTTTCTTTATAATCTATTTTGTTACAAATGAAATTTAAAAATATCAAAATATATCATTCTCTCTGTCAGGAACTATGATAATCTCAAGTTCAGGGATCAAATATATCATTGTCACTATGAGAATCGCTTATGACACTCATATAATGATCCACATAGCATTCTCATGATAGGTCGATCCAGTACATTAATTCACTAACTTGTACTCATGTATTAACTTAATATCTCATATAATAACACACACATGTTATATGTTATTATCAATCACTATATATACTAGTCTACATATACTATTATTATCTTATTTATAATAATAATTGATTAGGGACATTTAAGAATAGTATCTAACTAATTGAACTTACTATTTTGAGGATATTATTGCATTTATTAAATATATAAATATATAATAATTAAATAATTAAATAAAATATATAAATTAAAATGTTATGATATAAATATATCAAACATCCAAAATACTATTGAATTTAGAGTATATACTAACACACATAATTTGTTATCGAAGGAAAACCTTATGAAGGACTTTTCACAAGATAAAAATCCTTCAGGTTATTCAAAAGTCATCTTAAAATCTACTAAAAAAAAGAAAACTTACAATCGATAATTTTCTTTACAAGAACTCTTGTAATCTTGATAATTAAAACTCTAATTATTTCCTACTTCTATGAATTTATAAATGACACATTCAAGAACTGGAACTTCAACTATTAATACTTTGCAGAACTCTGAAGGCTCACAATTGAGTTTTAAACAGAGAAGAAATAGTGATTGGAATTTTAAAGAGAAATCAAAACACAAATCATAATAATTAAGGGAAGAATTGTGTTCTGTTGATAAGAAATAAATTTGGAAAGCTATGATAAATTTAAAGGGATGATCTTTACTCAAGAAAATAAAAAAAAAAATCTCAAATAGCTATCCCAAACTCGAAAAATCATAAATTTGGAGTTTTCTAATTTTGCAAACGCGATTGAACGAATGTCGAACAATCTGTCTAGGTAAGTTGACTGATCGAGCAATCATCAAGCAAAGGTCAAGCACTAAGTCTCTGAAAAGTGATCACTCGAGCACTAGCTTTGTATTTTCAATTTCTTCAAGTATGCTCGAGCACCTATTAAACGGTAGTCAAACACTCAGCCTCTAGAACATATCAAATGACTTCTCTACTCACTAATCAAGTACAGAACATCATATATCCTTTGAAAAATACTAAACACTAAACTTTTATTCACAAATAAACTAACTTATAAATTCTAACACAAAATAAGAAACTTTAACCTTAAGGCTCTAATACCATATACCAAAAAAAAAAAAAAAACCAACAAAATTCTTCAATAAAAGAGGAAAAGAAAGAATCTTGTTGAAAACCACTTTTTTATTGGCACTTGACTATTGACTTAATCTGTCTAACATAGAAGTATTGACTTATTAAAAATAATTAATGCTAATTGAAAGTAGCAACTAGCAAGTAAGATGTATCAATTTGCGCCATATTTCGCGTTTGAATAAAGAGAAAACTTCTTGTTTAGATTAAATTTGTGAGAGAATTTTAATTGTTAAATACAATTTAAAAGTTTTAATTTTATTTAATCAAAGTTGACTCACTTGATTGAATATAGTAAAAAATATGAGGTCAAAATTTAACTTTTTTATGTTAGTAAAAAAATTTCAACTAAAATTTGTGTATGATGCCAATTTGTATAAATAAATTTAAGAATGAATAAATTAAAATTTTATTTTTTAAAAATATATTTATATCAAGAGTGCAGATTTTGGATGTCAATTCAGTTTAGATTTTAGATGAATTCTTTGGTTTAATCATAACTACAAAAATATTTTTTATTTAAATAGTGAAAATAATTGAAAAAATTAATTATTTATACAGACGCTACCCGCTGCCCGCAAGTCCATGTGAACCCATTTTTCACGGGCCAGCCCACCCCCTAATCGAAAAAAATTAATTAAAGCATGATTAAGGTCGGGTCCCGAAGACAGGATTGGCAAGCCCCCACTGCATTGAAATCCTTTATTTTAACCATCAACAGAGTCTACCATCAAATATCTCTCCTTGTATATGAATAGAACTGAAACCTTAAACCCAGCCACCCACAGAAGATCATAACTGGTAATAAGCCATATTTCACTGGAAACAAAAATTAATACTTGGATGGCAAAAACACCAAACATAATCAGAAATCAGACAACCCATAGCATTCGGCTTGGACTAGTTGTAAAGTGATTATAATTCAATGGTCTTGCCATGAAAGAAAACTCTTCAACACATTTATGAGTTAGTTTATACTTTAGACTTGGTAAGCTAACTGACCCTCAATTCTCATGCATCAATTAATACTAAATCCAAGCAAATAGATTAATAGCCAATCAAATTCATGAAGTGCGTATCTGCATTTCGCTTTGAGCTGCCAAACCTATTATCATAATACAACAGAGCATCACGATTCATGAATGTCATGTTGCAGAAATTTAAACCTCAACCATGACCCCCTCCAAGAGGCAGGCAATATATCCATAGCAGTCGTGTACAGCTGGGAATTTTTCAACTGCCAGAAACCTGAGAGTTACCAGTTGGTATGGAATTTGTTTCAGATGACCCAACTATCTCATCTAAGGTTTCCATATCTATCGTCATTTTATCATCAATATCAGCCTGCTCTACCTCTGCCATTACCTCATCCCCATTGCCTACCATAGGCTCAACCCCATTTTGCACAGAATTGGAATGTAGCTGCGCTTCTTCACTAGCTTGTTCTGATTTCTCTGGGCTCTGCTTCATTGTTTGTGGATACGGATCAGTACACAGAGTCAATGTAGATGTCACCAATAAATTCTACAATAAAAATTAAATCATGGTCACAGTCATAACCATCAAAGACAAACTTATAGTGAAGGGAATAAAACTTTTGAATTTTTTGAAAATTTTTGCATCTTATAACTTTCAAAAGCTGATTTTCTTGCCCCCACACCCCAATCAGAGAAAAATATAATGCTGAATAAGAAACAGCATGCCTAATGAATGTGTATTTCCAGTTGGGGTGTCCACCAAGTGTTCATTGACGAATACTTGACATAATCATTTAAAATGAATAGGAGCATCAAAATATGGTGATCAAAAAATCCAAAACCTTCTCCAAACCTAAGTCCTTGCAACGAATCACCAAACAAACGTTACCTAACTAAAGTAATAACTAGGGGTGGGCACATCCAAACTGAACCAATCCAAACCGACAATTTGAATTAGTGTTGATCAATTTCAAAATTCATTGGATCAGTTTCGGTTTAAAAAAAAAATCAAATTGCAATAATTTGATCAATTTTTGGATTAAACTTGATCCAAACCATCCAAACCAAACCAATCCAACATATATTAAAAAAAAAAAAATAGAATTTTACATTTGGTAATTTTTTATTGACCATTGCACATTGTTAAAAAAAAAAAAAATTATACCTGACAATTTTACATTGTGTGATCCAATAGATAAACTTTTCAATTAAATTATGTTTTGTCCTAATGATAAATATAATTTGATATGAGCCTTATAATTAAATTTATTTTGACCTAAAGATAAATGTATTTTAATGTAGGCCTTATAATTAAATTCATTTTTTGAATTTAAAAATAAAGATAATTTTATAAAACAATTGAGCCTTATAATTATTACAATATAATAATACCCTAAAAGACAGATTTAAGTTAATCTCAGCATTTTCATTGTCAAATTTTAAACTCTAATAAAATATTAACCAAAACTAATGCCACCAACACAAAGCTTCTTTCATCAAAATCTGCAAGCAAATTGTTCTTTCAGATAGGCAATTTGGTTTTCCTTGGGCTGTTTGGTTTCCATCACAAGGAACAAGCAGTCAAACACTAAAAGTTGTAAGAGTTTGAAGGCATATTGAATGCTAAAGCCATGTTTCCAAAAAAATGCAAGATGAACGAAATGCATACCAAAGAAAAAAAGCACCTCAAGCCTCTCAATAGATCTTCTATGCTCAAATGCAAATATTGACACGAGCCCAGTGCATCAAGGGGTTTTTTTAACTCCATGTTATTTAAAATTGAATGCAAACTTCCAACAATTCATCCCATTTAACCCAATGGTGTAAATTTAAAGTCAAAAGGTAAATTTTATTATTTCCAACTCGACACATTCAACACCATCAGATTAAGTGAGAAAAATAATAAGGAAATTATGTTAAAATTTTAAGCCGTAAAAGATTCCCACACTTATTTAAACCAATGCAAAAGATAAATATATAAACTACTGAATTGTAGCTTTGCCCATAACATACCTTTTCAAGTGCTAAAGCAAGCTTTGAGAGATTTGGATAGATGCTTCGTGCAGCCAATAGGATCTGTTCAACATAAAATCCTAATTATAAGATGTGATACACAGCAAAGAAATATTTAAAATTGAAAGGACAAGCAATTACATAAAACATTTAACAGATACATATAGTTGTCCAAGCCTAAGTCATGGTGTTCATTCCTGAGTAACGAATTCCCAAAGATCCTTTTTTTTTTTTTTTTCTGGTAAGTGGATTCTGAACCTGCCTTTAAATGTCATAGAACAGTAAACACAGAGAAGCACACACATTTATCATAAGGCTAATAATATACATAAATAACAACATTAGAAGAGGCCACCACACAAAATATTACTAAGGCAAAAGTCAAAGAGGTTCAGGATGATTAGCTTCAATACCAAATAATACTCTTCAAAACCTATAAAATAACATCTTCTTCATAAGAAAATGGTCTGATTAAAACTCATCAAAATGCTTAAGAATGCATTTGCTAACTTTAACAGCTACATAAGACTTAAATGAAGCAGAGACCCCTAAGGGTTTATACTCCATTTCAAAAAACGCCAAAGCTAGAGGGAAGTTACGTACCATACACATGCAAACATAAATACTTTGAACAAAAATCTAAAACTAATGCAAAATATCTAAAACACAAGGAACCAAAAGAGAGACTGATATGTTAAACTACCTTTTGAACCTCATACAAATTCTTTTTCTCCCTCTCAATAATTCATATTGATACTATAAGTTCACTACAAAAAACTCCCTCCCTCCCTCTACATCTCTCTCTTAATACCTTAATGAACAAAGCACCGATGTGATGGCCACAATAAACTCCTAATTGCTCCCTCTCTCTTTCTATTTTGCATTTTTATTTAGCACCTGATAAGAATGATGCGTTGACATTGTACCATTACAAGTGCTACCCCAGAAATATATCATATACTAATGCATAGATTGAAGCAGTAACCTCACAAAGTCTCTGCAGCGTAAATGGAGGACCTTCAATGAAACAGAGAAGTGCTGTGAAGCAGGAAAACAAATACTTTATCAGGATAATTAAAAATCCGGTTACTAATATCAAAACTTAAAGGACAAATGCCTATAAATCAGACTATCTTCTGATGCAAGCATTAATAGCTGAGAGTCGAGGTTCAATTTTGTTATGTGTAACCCTATGTAAAGAAGTCTAGAAAAACCAAGAGTTGTGAGGCATCCTAGAAAAGTTAAAGGTAGTTGTAATTTAGCACTATAAAAGAGGACAACATGCAGTAAATAGAGGGGGGTTTACAGCAGAAAATATAAGTGTTTTTTCAGATTTTCTACCTTAAGAAATCTTAGCTTCAACGGTGTTTAGAATAAAATTATCTCTAAGATTTCAAATATAGTAAACTATACCAGTTTCCTGTTTACATCAGTCTCATGTGCTCAAGTGCACAACTTTTTCAAACTTTTTTTTTCTTTTTGCAAGAACCAAGAAGAAGCCAGAAGCCAAGTCAGTACTGGTAGGCTAGTCACCCCAGCAGAGGTCAAGCCTATGAACAATTCACCTTAATTACGAAACTTAGCAGCTAAAATGACATTATATTACATAAATAGGAAAATACCTTCATCCAACTGGTTCAACAATTCTGGATAAGTTTCTCCTAAAGAAGCAATCTGCTGGTCAGTAGTCATTTTTGCCTCGGGATATTCTGACAGGACCTTCATGATAAATTAAAAAGTGAGTATGTTAGGATCATCCTATTTTGTTTTGAGACGAAGCTGAGAATTTTATTGATTAAAGATAAAAAGCAGGTGAAAAGGTGGATCAAGTGTTGACAAAGAAAAGCAAAACAAAATTAGGAGAAGGAAAATATAATCTAAGAAACCTATCCAACCAACCCAACCCTAAGAGATCCATCCTTCCCCTAACCAAAAGTCTGTAAAAATTAACGTACAACCCTCTTCCCAATTAAGATGTACTATGAAAAAAGAGAATTCCTTAAAAGAACTTTGGAACTGAAGCCCAAAGAGAAGCAAAAGCTAAACTCCTATATTTTTTTTTCCTTTTTCTCTACATAATTACATTTGTTTATCTCCTGCCATAACATCCATAAAAGTGCAAAAACAACACAACTCTGCATAACTTTGCAAAGAGCAAAAACTTTTGACAAAGTAGGGAAAATTATAAGCACCCAGTATAGCCCAAGAAATCTAGGCTTCTTTACTCACTTTAGCCCACAATCGTGACGTGACAGCACAATAAAGGAAAAGATGGTTAATATGTTAGGATCATCTGCAAACCAAAATATTAATGCACAATGAAGTATACGCCTTCATAATTGAAAGAGAAAATATTGTAGGTGGTCATTGTGAAAAAGAAAACTAACACTGTCATACCTCCCCATACCTGCTTCAGCTGAAAAGATAGCATGCCCTTCAATTTGTCCCAATCATGCCTGCAGTGTAATATGTACTATTAATTAAGGCAACTATGTATGACCACTACATTTACCTTTTTATGTACTATAATCAAGGCATAAAATATAAGAAACAAAGACTCAATTGTTAAGAGGATCACAAAAGCATGGAGAGCGTTAACCAGCATATGATACTCAAAATCGTATGGATGTATAAAACCATAAATAATCTGCCACGACAGCTCCAACCAAACAGAAGAATCAATAAAAACAATGATTTTCACAATGTTGGAAATGTAATAACATGCCAATAGCTGTATAAACGTCTATGAGATTTCACTGCAAATCAGATTTAATTTAAATTGATATTCATATCAACATGAACTCTCTTCTTGTATTATGACAATAACATTTAGTATTTGAAGAAACCAGAAAACAACTAAAAATGACATTTTTAAGTAAGCAGAAGCGAAAGAATGACCAGGAATAGAATTTTCTATCCATTGAGTTGTCTCGAAAACTCTGTTTCATCTTCTTCTATTTTCTTCCTCCTAATATTTCTAATACTTTCAATGTTTTCCTGCACCTATCCACGCAGCTTTTAATTGCTTTAAACTCTTAAATGAACCATCTTTTTCTACTTTTTGACCCTAATCACCCCTTACCATGAAACCCTGAATTTCTTGCAACTTTAAATTTTCAATTATCTAATCACAAACCCAACTCTTTTTTTTTTTTTTTGTTGCCGCCTCAGAATGCCGGCAACTTGATCGTTGGATTTAACAACTAAATAACTATTAATATTGAACCTTTTCAAGCACAAATTGAATTGTATATACCTCTGACAGACAGCTACTAAAATCTGACTTCCATCAAGCTATGACTACAATGACAATGGTGATACCATTGATAGTCTAATTTCTAATCAAAAGAGGATACCATTGATGGTAGCAACATTGGCAGAAGCATTCAGTCATTGCTAGGCCAGTTATGGGCACCATGATGGCCTGGTGGTGGTGTTGCAGTGCCAATGGATTGGTCAAGGTGAAATGTCAGTATCTACAAGTACTCAGACAAACTTGATACAACTGACCATAGGATCAAAGTAAACTTAGTCAAGATAGCATGAGAACTATCATTGGTTGGACCAAAAGATGACATATTTTCTCAGTTATTCGTGCTTGCATAAATAATAGGAGTGAGATAGGTCTTCATATTGTAAAGCATTCATTAAAATTTATTCCAAAACATAAACTGGTATTTCAAGAGTCTGTCATAAAATTTAAGAGCAATTCATAAAATAGCAAAGCATCATACTTGGTTTTCTGAAAGCATCAATACCCAAATCCTTGGTTCTTTTATCGGTTATTCATGCCCAAATGAATAACAAAAAGTTTAAGAAAGGTCTTCATTATGTGAAGCATTTATTAAGGTAAGTCCAAAAAATAAAGTAGCAAAATAAGAGTTAAATTTACATTTTAAGGCAACTCATAACACAACAAACATCAATACTTGTATCCTTGGTTTATGTGATCTTAATGAATGATTCGCTCAATGCATATTCTTTCATGGCATAACAAAAATTTATAATGTATCATAAAATTCAACAGAATTAACCATTGGAGTAAGAGCAAAACATACTCCATGAAAATGTCATAGTATATGTTCATGTACATTTGTGCTACCTGCATATACACCAAACTACTACCATGCCAATAGAAAACCTTATTGGAAGAAACATAATAGGAAGGTGTCGGTTTGTGGTCCTGGTGATAGCATTGCAGGGAAAAAATATATTGGCCTATTTGACGTAAGAATATGAGGTTGTGTTCGTATGTTTTCTTTTGGTTGAGAGGATATGTAGTCACTGCTTCACATTGCAGTGAAAAACATACATGTGCAGCTAGTGCATCACCATATGAAAATTAGGAAAAGGATTCATGTTAGTATTAAAGTATACCAAAATCTCCCAGTGGATGCAATGACTTCCAGCATGCCTCTAATTTCTTCTTCATTAAATTCGGGTTTGGCTTCGGATTCTGGACCTCTGAAATCAAAGTAGAATACCACTTCACTAAACACAGAAGACAACATAATATAGTACAGAGTAAAAGACAAATAAGCATCTGAATTTATATAGACCAATCAAACAATAAGGTTATAAGTGAATCTCACTGTTCATTATAAAAGAATCTAATGGGAAAAGGGAAAGATACAATGCATCAAACTCCCATCAAGAAAACCAAGGACTATGCACATTCATTATAAAAAAATTTCTACTAGGACAACTCCGTAGCGACCTCAAGTTCATAATTTGGGACAAGTATAAGGCAAGTTATGAGGTGCTTCATTGACTCCCATCACTTAACTCCTCATAACTAAAAGGCTTCCTCCTTAAGAACAATAAACATTTTTGATAATTATGAAAAGCAGCAGGAACACCTCTACTGTGTAAAACCCTACTCGAATATCCCCAACACTTTATGATTTCTTTGCACTAAGCACAATCACACCTGAATAAATCTCCCAACTCACGAAAACTATATATATCCCCAATTTTCATCGAATCATGAACCCTAATTTCTGTATTTTTTTTTTTAAATTCATTCATCTTCAGCTATCTGCGGTGATCTAATATATAAAAGCAAGAACTTATTAATTGAATCTTTCATTGACGACAAGTTTATCTAACAACCTAAGCAGTTTCAGACCAAAGAGCTAAGCAATAAAAGTAGCAAATACCCGTGATTTGAGGTATCAGGAACTATGTTATCTTCTTGAAGATCGACTGACTGCTCTGAATTTTCATTAGCCGTCTCCATGTAGAGCCTGAGCGCACTAAAATAGTACACAGAAGTCAACAAAAGCATTTAGTTCTCACTCCAATGCACCAAATAGATAGTAGAAATCATCAAAAATCCAAAATTACAAGCAAAAAAGATAAATTGCAACCTCGTAATCGTATAGCTTCTTCGCTTATCGCAAATGGAAACTTAGGCCAGACTGATATGAGGCTGGATCTGCTCATACAGAGGAAATTGAACCAGCAGGACCGGGGATACGATAAAGAACCGCAGTAGTAGCACGAGAGGCAAACTTCAAGTGGCCTGCACCAAAGGCGCTCCAAGATCCCGAATATTACGCCAAAATACTTTTGGGTTTTTAACAGAGATGCCCCAAATTTTAAGTCCATTCTTATTTTTTGTCTAAATTTTTAAAGTGTTATATTTGAGATCAAATATCTGTTTATTAGACAAAAATATCCCCATTTGTTATTTATTGTCTCCTACAAAGTGAACGCGCACCATTTCTTCTTTGGGTTTTTGACAGAGATAGCCCAAATTTTAAGTCCATTTTTATTTTTTGTCTAAATTTTTAAAATGCTGTATTTGAGATCAAATATCTGCTTATTGAACAAAAATACCCCCATTTATTATTTATTGTCTCCTACACAGTGAACGCATACCATTTCTTCTTTTATAAAATAAATAAACTGGAGATTGTAAACATTATCAAAATCAAACCAATCCGTGAAATAGTGAGAAAAGACTACATTCGTTTTATTAGCGAGGGAACAACGAAAAGTGACAACGGCTCAACATAGGTATATTGTTTATATTTTCAAAAATGCATATGTTGGTTATGTAGATTTGAGACTGTATTTGATCAGATACCTGCATTTTAGATGCATTTTCTGTATTTTTTGTTGCATTTTGATAGTTTTGTTGTATTTCTATTAAAAACCCAATTTATTTGTTCTTATTGTGTGGGTTTTGTTATTGTATGAGTGATTGAGAGATTATTAAGAGGTTTGTCGTTCCCACGATAAAATTTTATCGTGGGAACGACGAACCTCTTACAATTTTTTGTGCATTAATTTTGCCCTTAAAATATTAATCCTACTTCTTCTTTCCAATAAGGTGTGGACTTTATTTTTCTGAGTAGACTAAATATTGAAAAACATATTTTCATTAAGTACCAATTCAATATTCAATATATATTAGTGTATTTTTTATTTTTTCCTACTGCTTATTAAGGTATAAATTTATAATTTATATTTAACGTTGTCATTATTATTTTAATGATAAAATCACTTTTTTATAATGACTCTTTAATTATATTATTTATTAAATAGGAATTATGGATACATGAAATCCCAATATGAGTAGAAGGTTGAAGATAGTAGAGGCTGATTTTTTTCAAGGAGTTGTATCATCATTATCATACATGTGGGCTGTTGAGAGGATAAAATAGATGCTAACTGCATTACAACTTAATTTATTCTTACAATAATGCTTTGGGAGGTTTTTGGGGTGCAAAAGGTTGGCTTCTCAGGAATGTTAATCCATAACATGTTGCTGAGAAAAGTTTATGCTACTAGGCTAAAAGCATAGGAACAAATTTGAGTTTTAGTATCCGACTAAGTAATTCGATTTTTTAAAATAGAATTTAGGTTGATAACTGGCCTCAATTTTGATCATTATCCAAAGGGTAAAGTGATTCCCAAAAGTAAGAGAAAGGAATATAGACTACGAGACAAGTTCTTTCTTACAGCACTATGGATTAAACAAAATCAGTTAGATAAATTTTTAAAGAAGATAGACTTTAGTACCATAGAGGATAATGATACTTTAAAAATAGCATTGGTTTACTTTGTTGAGCAATTTTTGTTGGCGAGGAATAGTCGTGGGAAAGTATATTCATTCGTGTTGCAATTAGCAAATGATTTAGACGCATTCAATAGTTATCCTTGGGGCACTGTATTGTAGGCACTAACTTATAAGTACCTTTCTTAACCATTAATTGGTAAGGCACAGAGATTCAAAGAACAAAGGAAAAAGAACAAGAACCATACCTATAAGCGCTATAATTTGGAAGGTATTCCAATCGCATTTCAAGTGCGTAACTTTTACTTTAAAATTTTAATATTTAAAATATATTTAAAACTTTCCGATATATAATTTTGTTTATAGATATGGACATATGAAACTGTCCCCATATGCCATAGTAAGTATGATGACTGAATAAAGAATGAAATTCCTCACATTTTGAATTGGCAAATAGTAAAGAACCCAAGGCACGAGGATGTTTGCAAAACATTATTTACAACATCTAATGTAAGCTACTCAACTTCTTTTTACATATATTTTGAATTATCTATATTTTATTATTAATATATATTAATAATAATTTTATACATATTAAGCTCCTCCACTATGCATGTTGATTCCTACTCATTTAGAAAGTCTGTTGGATTATGTCTAACAATTACAATCAATTAAGATAGCAGAAAGAGAGTATGAGGGACATGTAACATTGTCCCATTTTGATCCCTTAAACTCGAGAGTATTACCATCACGTGTTGATGATGTTGTACAAAATGCAGCGGCTAAGGTAATTAAATAATATATTATATAATTATTTAAATTAATATAAATTGATACATTACTTTTATAATTGAAATATTGTTCATCAGGTGTCACCACCCCAAGGTGAAGATATCACAGAATTGGAGCATGCTGCTGAGAGAGATGATGTTATCCATAATGATCCACAATGTAGTCCACATATGGATTCTTCCCCAGAAATGCCACCCAGATCATCTCCAGTTCATACAGGATGTTTCTCTAAATTTATGAACAGATCTCCAAGGCCTCAATATGTGCATATAAATGAAGTTGTCAAGGCAATTGAGGGAATGCGAACTAATATGAAGGCTCGTTTCTTTAAACACGAAGAGTGGTTACGAGCTGAAATGGAGGCACATTTCTTAAAGCAAGAAGAGGTGTTGCGAGTTGAAATAGAGGCACAATTCTTATAGTAGGAAAAATTGTTTAAGACTGAACTAACTATAGCTAGACAAGATATACATGCATTGAGAGAAAAGATGCAAAAACGACTTAAATTTTTTATAGAAATATCCGAGGTATGGAAAATACTCTCTATTAATATATTTTATTAATAGAATATTGTTTTGATTATGTTTTGATTGTTTAAATAAAAATAATACTATTTTATTTTATATTGACAATTTTTATAAATATGTTAGGGTAAGGTGGATGTGAAGGACAACCATCTTCTAGATTTTGTTATAACGAGTGCAACAACAAATATTGTACCTTCAGTAATAACTGTAACTAATCCTGATGATTCTTTTACCCTTGACTTGAAAAGTAGCAATGGACGACAGTATAGGCAAGCAAAAAGATTAGTCAATTCTTTTGTGGATCCAGACAATTTGAAAAAGTAGAAAGTTGTTAGATCATCGCAAGCATAAGAGCAATGGGTGAAATTTTTTGAGTGGATGAGAAGCTCTGACTCAGCTCCAATAGATTTACTGAGGTGTAGCGCATCACCAAAATGGTTTCTGACGTTGTTAGGAGGTGACGAAAGAACTTGGTTGGAAGATGATGTAAGTTTACCTTAATTAAAATTTTATTGTTCTAAATTAATTTTATATAAATATTTAATACAATTGTTGCTGTGTTATTGTAGTTTTGGAGATTAAAAGTGCTATTGTTATAGTTTCGGATATTAGAAGTATTGTTGTTATGATTGATTGTGAAGTGGTTTCTTGTTGTTTTCGTACATTATGTATTGATGTTGACAGATAATACATTGTGGACTCATTGTGACAGATTTCTGTAGTGTATCATGCATTTTTTTCTTGAGTAAGCACTTGTTCTTGGCGTTTTCGGATTTTTTTTTTCATGCATTATTCTGATGTTTCACATATTTAGACAGTACACACAGTATTTCATGCATTATTTAGATATTTAAGCAGTGTTTATGCAATTTTAGACATTGTTGGCAGTGTTTGATACATTTTTTCTTGCATATGCCTAATTGTCAACTGTATTGACACTGTTTTATACATTATAGTTTATGAATAATTATGGTTTTATATATCTAGGCAGTGTTTACAAGTATTCTATCAAACAAAACCAATTTATATAAGTTTTCTTGATTTTAACAGCATGTAAATGCATATTTGGACTTGCTATGGAGTAGGTAACGTCAACATCCAAATATGGTAGCGCAGCAGTGGACTTTGGTTGACACATATGCCTTTGGAAGTGATGTGATTTGCAATTATCTCAGCCAAATAATTTAATACAAAATAATGATATTAATTAATTTCTACACTAATAGGGTTATTTCAAAGAAACATGGCAAAAGATTCAACAAAAAGAGCTATAAATAGAAACAATAAGTTGGGAGAATGAAGTTACTCGATATGTGACAGGTGAGATCCTTCCGACTGGGGAGATTGCAAAGGGACCAAAGAATTGGTTTGACGTGGACATGATTTACTTCCCAGTTAATGTAGATCAAAAGTATTGGGTGGTTAGTGCAATTGATTTACTTAACCGTTAGATTAATGTATACAACTCTTTTTGTTCTACTACTCAAGATGACTTCATTGAGGGTCAACTTACATGTATATCTAAGTTGTTGCCATCGTTGTTGAGACAAGTTGGGTTTTACGCACATAGAACAAATTTGGAAGATAATGACT
Source organism: Khaya senegalensis (assembly GCA_032402905.1). Lineage (NCBI taxonomy): Eukaryota > Viridiplantae > Streptophyta > Magnoliopsida > Sapindales > Meliaceae > Khaya > Khaya senegalensis. The sequence goes on along the minus strand of CP135555.1, from coordinate 2,162,994 downwards.
CTGTATTTGTGACAACTCATGTACGTGATGGTGTGCCATAGCAGGATACACATAGGGGAGATTGTGGTATTTTTATATGTAAATACATAGAGTATTTGTCTATGCAGCGTGCGTTTGATTTTGGGCCAGGTGATGCTAAGAAATTGAGGAAGAAGATGGCCATTAATTTGTGGACTAATCAATTGTATCGTTGAAGTTATTTCATATAATTAATAGATTAAAAGTAAAGATACCATCTTCTGACAAAAATTTCTCTCTATCTTATGTTTTTACATTATGTTGTAACTTATTTGACCTTATTGCAGGTAATAAATCAACATCATTCTATATGTTTCTTCTAAGACGGTAAGAGGTCGGCAGTGTAGGAAAGAAGGTTGAAGTCAAGAAGAAACAACTTTCAGGTATGCTCATAAAAATTTAATTCAGCGTTGATTTTATTTAATTTGGAGTTATAATGAATTTATTATGAATTTTTGGAGTGAGGTGATGAAAACTATTAATTTTTGTTCATTTGACAGCTTAAAACCTTTGTATTTAACTGTATTAATTGGGCATAATTTCTAGTAATCGCTTATTTTTTTCAGATATTACACTCATGAAGCTTTAATTTGTCATTGGTTTCATTTGATTTGGAGTTAGAATGAATATGTTATGAATTTTTAAATTGAAGTGATGAAAACTGTCAATTTTTGTTCATCCGATAGTTGAAAATTTTTATATTTAACTATATTGATTGGGCATGATTTCTGAGAATCTCTTAATTTTTTTTAAATACTAGACTCATGAAGCTTTAATTTTCCATTGGTTTCATTTAATTTGGAGGTAGAATGAATTTGTTATGAATTTTTGAAGTGGAGTGATGAAAATTGTCAATTTTTGTTCATCCGACAATTTAAAATCTTTGTATTTACTGTATTGATTGGACATGATTTCTGAGAATCTCTTAATTTTTTTAGATACTAGACTCATGAAGTTTTAATTTGCCATTAGTTTCATTTAATTTGTAGGTATAATAAATTTGTTATGAATTTTTGAAATTAGGTTATGAAAACTGTCAGTTTTTGTTCATTCGACAGTTTAAAACTTTTGTATTTAACTGTATTGATTAGGTATGATTTCTAGAAATCTCTTAATTTTTTTTTAGATACTAGACTCATGAAACTTTAATTTGCCATTATTTTTATTTGATTTGGAGGTATAATAAATTTGTTATGAATTTTTGAAGTGAGGTGATGAAAACTGTCAGTTTTTGTTCATCTGATAGTTTAAAACCTTTGTATTTAATTGTATTGATTGGACATGATTTCTGGAAATCTCTTAATTTTTTTAGATACTAAACTCATGAAACTTTAATTTACCATTATTTTCATTTGATTTAAAGGTATAATAAATTTATTATGAATTTTTGAAGTGAGGTGATGAAAACTATTAGTTTTTTTTTATTTGACAGTTTAAAACCTTTGTAATTTAACTGTATTAATTGGGTATGATTCTGAAAATTTCTTAATTTTTTCAGATACTAGACTCATGAAACTTTAATTTATCATTAGTTTCATTTAATTTAGAGCTACAATGAATTTGTTATGAATTTTTGAAGATATCAATGGAAATTGTCTTAAAATGTCTTTCTCTACGATGATGATAAAAAATGGAATGGGTACTACATGCCATTTAAATTTTCATATTAAGCAACAATGATCTCATTCAACTTTGGGTACTACTTTAATAGCATTATTTGCTCTTTTTTAATGGTTACAGCAAGTCTATGCATCCACTGCATAAAATCAGTAGTTCTCTTCCTGCAAGGCCGAGCAAACTCTTTCACATTGTCAAGAATAATGTCTTCAAATTCACTAGTTGTAGCATAGACTTTCCTTACTAGTCTGAATACAACATTAGCCCAATCTTTGTCACCGCCAACATTGATACCAGTTGTGTTAGAAAACATATTGGATAGGAAAACAATAAAAACATTTTCACCATTAGATTCACATTCCTTGCATCGAACCTACAAACAACTTGTGATTCGCATAATATTCGATCAGAGTCAGTCTTGGAACAAAAAGGAAAAATGAATGGCGAATAAATAAAGTATGTGGTGAAGAAGAATAGTATTCATGGACATGTAAACTTCATTTTCTGAAGATTTTGAAAGCAAAAAGGACAAAAAGGCAAGTGCAAGTTGATATAATTAATGGTATGATGACAGAAAGTTCAAATTTCATGAACATGGTTTATTGTTCTGCACTACAAAATTCTAGTTAAAATACATTAATTAGTTTCTATTTATTAATTTCTCAATCCATCTTAAACTTTTATAACTCAATTTAACTCTGTCTTTGTATATAATTGTTCCTTTTTGACTTGTGCTAATTAATAATCTTGTATCGTACTTGTATCAGCATCTTCTTCTTATGTTTGCTATGTTAATTTGAACTTTTTGTTGCATAGATTGCCATCAACATTTATGGCTGCAACATGGACAAGAAACAATGGGAAAACCCCGAAGAGTGGACTCCTGAGAGATTCCTTGACAACAAATACGATCCGATGGATTTGTACAAGACAATGGCCTTTGGATCTGGAAAGAGAGTATGTGCAGGTTCTTTTTAGGCAATGCTATATCTTGCACAATAATAGGTAGGTTGGTGCAAGAATTTTGGTGGAGTTTGAAGGATGGCGAGGAAGAAAATGTTGACACTGTTGGCGTCACTACCGACAAACTACATCTTTTGCATGCAATCATAAGGCCCATAAATTAATATAGGGGGGACCTTAATCATCCCTCATTATCATTTTCACTACCTTAGCAAAACAAAAAAAGCCCTGGAACCTCTTCTTTTTCCTATTGCGCGTGAAGTTTTAATATTTTGTCGCGCCCAATTACTTTAATATGAAGAAATAACCTTTGTAGTATAACTGAGTAAAAGTCCCATGTTCTGTTTATAGTTCTGGTGCTATTGAATAAATTTATAGTTTTTATGAGATTGTTTGTCTTTTGCTTAATCTTGTAAAGATACGGTGCAAGCAAGTGTGCCACTAGAAGAATGATCCTCTTATCTTTGAGAAAATTGTGCAGTATCATGGTGAATTCTAATTCACTAAGAATATCTAGTGAAGGCTTGCCGTAGCAATGCTTTCCTAGGAACTAAAATCATACTCAAATTCATTAAATATAACATTGCGAAGGGAATTTCTTATCTTCATTGATCGAATGATGATGAGTTAAATGAATAATTCTCTTACAGACAGAGGTTGAATAACGACAGTAGCCGTATAATTAAAATAGAATGTTGTTCTAATTCACACCACCATATGCCATTTTCACGCCAAGAATACGTGGTTAATGTGTTGCTATAAGAGATACTCAAAATAGTGTAACTAATACAGGTGAGACAGAAGAGGCCCTTAATAATTGAGTTTAATTGCTTTTATTTGATTTAGATATGTTTAAATGTTGTTCGGTACTAGGAAAGTTCACATAGTGAACTGTTACAATTTATCTGTAACTATCAATTTTCTTGGATGCTTCATCAATCATTACTCTAGGAAATTGCTAAGTCTAATATGTGCTAACATAAATCTCAATTCTTATGCAATCATTAGTGGAATCACCTTACTAAAATAGTCATTAAGTTATACTCAATGATACCTTATGCTCTATGACCTAACGGGTGCAGCATTCTTGCACATTTAATTTTGGATAAAGGTTTCCTGTTAATTAATCATCTAGATAAAATATTGTTTGCTTTTCAAGCACTGCATGGAGTAGCAGCACGTATTGCATTTCGTCATCCATTAGATATGTGTATGATTAACCATTGGTATTGCTTCTTGCTATCCACAGTGAACTTGTATCAGTTTTTCCCTTCTATAATATTAGTTTATTATTGAAGCAATTTATAGCTTATATATATAAAAAAAAATTAGGGAGTATCACTGGCAATATTAAAAAAAGAGTATTACAAGATTTGCAACCACATTGAATAACTTGAGATTTAAAAGTCCACGACCAAAAAGATGCCAAGAATTGAGAATTTTCGACATCTATCATACGGGTGAAATATAGTTTAAGCCTTCATTGGACTAATACCTACTACCCTACCCATGCATTTTAAGAATTAACAGAACTGTTAATCCAAAATGCTGTGAATGTCTAACAATTATTGAGTCTAAAGATGTCACTGCCTTAGTACATTCCATATAAATAAACCTGACACTAGACCCTTCAATCACCTTGTTTAACTTCAATATTCTTCAATTTTAATTCCAACTTACCCTCATCACCTTTGTCCTCTCTAGGTTTTTCATCATCACCCACTCTGATAGATTTGTTTGAGATTCTTTATGTTGGAACATTTATTCACGTATAAAAAGAAAGTTAATAAAAGAAAGTTAATAAGGGACAAGTGAGAGAACAAATCTTATTTGGTTATGTGAGTGTAAAACCTTATACAGAGCTGGAGGATGCATCTGACAGGGAGTTATCCTTTTAGCTTTCATTAACTAACGAAAAAATTACTGGCTGGAAGCCTATTCAAAAGGATTCAGTCATAAAATCAGGGCAACACATAAAACTTTTGCTTGATTGTAAATTTTAACATACCCGTTACAAATCAATATCATTATGCAATTTAAATATAGCACCTTAGGTTTAACAAACATTTAATAATTGAAATACAAAATAATTTACAAGTATAAATCAAAATACAATGTCAACATGCAAAAACATTTATGTTCATTTAATTTGGTTTTAATGGCACCAAATTTTTACACGTTTGTTTATTGTGTCCATGTTGTTTGCAACGAGAATATTTTCGTCTAGCCACTTCTTCTCCAACGGATGGAATTCGTTGTGTCCTACGTCTTCTGGATTTAGGCCATTGCATAGGTAGAAGAAGAACTGAAGATTGTATCTCATTAGGAAAGCTTCTACATAAGCTGCAATAAGTAATGTTGTAGTGTAATACTTCGAACAAAGCGTATTATGTTAAAACCTAACATGTCTACAAGCTGCCAAAGTATGCATACAAGGAAGTTGGTCTAAGTCAAATTTTCTACACGTGCATGTTTTTACGTCAAGGATGACAATACCATTGTTTTCTCCATCCTTTACATGGAACACAAATCGGTCAATTGGATAAACTAACATATTTCTTACTGCATTAATCTGTTTATTAATTTTGTCATGAGCTTACTTCATCAGGTGTGTTTCTGTCTTAGATGCTTCATTTCTCCTCTCATAAAATAATTTTTGTAGTAAACTCCTCAAATACTCAACCAATAATGTGATAGGAAGGGATCGAGCATGTCGAAGGATTGCATTCAAACTTTCAACAATATTAGTGGTCATTATATTATACCTTCTAGCTGTAAAATGTGCTTAGGCCTCTCTATGACACCCTACCTCTTTTTCTAAATATTTGGCTGCTTTAGAATTTGGGTACTTTTAGTCTCGAAAATTGATCATTAAAAAAACTTACACAATATGCCTTCGCAGCCACAAAATAAGCTATCATAAACTTATCAGCTTCATTTTTTCTCATTGACTTGAAATTTGATCGAACATTTCCTACCACATGATATGCACAAACCCTATGTGTCACCTCAAGAAAAACATTAGCTATGGTTTTCTTAATACTTGCATGTCGATCAGAAATGAAAACCAAGTCTTACACCTCTCTAATTGTTCCCCGTAATTTATGCATAAACCACACCCATGAGTCATCATTTTCATTATTCCTAATACTAAAGGCCAATGGATATATCTGATCATTCCCGTCTTTCCAAGCTGCCACAAATAAAGTTCCATGGTATTTTCCTTTTAGAAAAGTATCATTAACTGCTATCACTAGTCTAATTGCTGATAAGAACCCCCTGATGCAACTACCCATTGACATAAAGAAGCATATGAAATGATTATCAACATTCTTATGTATGTGTGTCATAGTTATGCTATTACAACATTCTAAAACACGACAGTATAGTGGTAATATGTTGTATGATTCAGCAAGATCGCCAAAAATTAGTATAAGGGCAGCTTCTTTAGCATGCCAAACTTTTGCAAACGATATCAACACATCATATTCACTCTAAATGTCCTGTTGAATATTCTTAAGTGTGTATACTCTACTACAATCAGTAAATTTTTCTTTTATTAACTCTCCGATAAGCTAAGAACTCCTTTAACGATGTCCATCTGATAATTCTTCCATCATATATGTATATAAGTGACCAATTCATCTTACCTAAAAGTACGTACTTTCATGCAACAAGATTAGTCGAACTCGCCATTGACATCTGTCATCCATATATCTTGCCTCAAACCGATTAGTTGTGAATTTATAAATTTTCAACTAAAAGTTTTTTCTTATTGCAAGCAAACTCAATTCTCTACGTAATTTTTCTTTTATTTCATATAACTTTCCAACTACAATTTGACCATCATCTGTACTAGAGAAGACATCAGTTGGCAAATTAAATCCCACAACCATTTAAAATATAAGTAATGACTTCTAAATAAGTATATAAAAAAATATATTAATTTTTTTTTATATTATAGTCAAAGTAAACATTCATCACCATTCAACATATATACTTATTTACAATATATACAATATATTAAAAATACGATTTATAATAAAAGTATAATTATTACAGTAACAAAATATTGTATGCTCAACTCTCTTGACAGATCACTGTCCCGAGGATTTATCCGGATCTGCTGCCCTACTAATTATACCTAAAAATTATTTCAACTACGAAGTGAGTAATTTAAAATTACTCAGTGAAAATCATAAAACCCAACAAAATAATTTAACAAATCACAATATTCCAACCATACAAATAACAACTAATTAGGACAACAATATATTTCATATATTCAACGTTACAACAATAACCAATTAGGACTAACCCATCCTAACTATGCAATTAATAGTTCAATTAGGATATTACGAATAATCATAGTATAGTACCACTTTTCTCTGTACACTTTCTACTGTATCTATTCTAATTCTACTATCATATTCTCTTTTTATTTGACCAGTTATACTTAGGTAAACTATAAGTCATGACTACATTATTTATCTTACACATCAATATATAAATAAGTTGGGCACAATTATAGTGCTACCATAGGTTCAACATGTCTTTAAGGGGGTCATGGTAAACTGCCGCTTTCTACTACGAGTTCAACGTGTCCAAAGGCGCCATGAAAAATTGCCGTAATTTCTCACATATAATTCTGGACACCACAAGAACGATTGGGGTTTAATGTACTCCAAAAAACGCCACAATAAATAATAAATCATTATTCTATTTTATCCTAATCGATTTTGCCGGTGTGTAATAAAATTTCAAAATCGTATTTCAAGAATGATGGCCACTTATACATTTCTCCACAATTCATTATATACCCATATTACCCATTTACCTTTTACTATTATTTAAGGGTATTTTAGTAATTTATTAAAATTCTAATAATCATATATACAATATTTTCATAATTTCGTCCTAATATAAAATAATTTATATTTATCGCTGTCTTTCAACACCTACCCATATATGTACCACCAAATCAATTATAAAAATAATATTCCTAATAATAACAATAACCCACACACACACACACACACACACACACATATATATATATATACTTCTAATATATTTATGACACACACACACACACACACACACACACACACACACACACACACACACACACATACATATCTATATTAAGGTATCTCTACATTAAACATACAACGCCGGAAAGGGATTTTAAAATACCTCTTTCGACGATAGATGTTGATGGAATAAGAACTCTTAATCATTAATTTCACACAATTTTATACACACACACACACACATATTTAATCAATCATTTAAAACACTTTTAAATTCTACACCCATACCCATTCTCTAGCAATGGAATTTTTTTTTATACACACACACACATATTTAATCAACCATTAAGAACACTTCTAAATTTCACACCTGTATCTATTCTTCGAAAATGAGATTTTCTTTTTTTTTTTTCACGTAATCAATTTTCAATTATTTACATGTACACTTAATTAATCAACATATATCCACTTGATCAAAATGATCACCCAAAATTAATTGAACAATTTTAATCTTTTTCTGTTTTTCTTCTGTTTTACACAACCAACCAAATTTCTACCAATTCTCTTATATCATAATATAATTATTAATATATAAACGCATCAAATTAATATAATTTAATACTAAATAAACAGTACTCAAAATGGACTATTTTTTGTTTTTCTATTTTTCTTCCATTTTACACATCCAAACTAATTCCTACCAATTTCATTTATTCTCAATACAATTATTAACACATAAACACATCAAAATATCATAATTTAACAACGAATAAACAGTATCCAAAATAAATCATTTTGTCATTTTTTTTCTATTGTTCTTCCATTTTACACATCTAAACCAATTCCTATCAATTCTATTTATTCTCAAATATATTTACACACATTTAAACATATCAAAATACATTAAAATCAAGCATTTAAGTACTTTATAAATAGTGACCGAATCTATTCTATTATGTATAACTAAATTTTTTTCTATTTATACAATTCTATTCACTTTAATCTACTTTCTAAATATTCAATTTCATAAATTAAGCATCAATTTTACAAAATTTCTAAATTACAAAGTTAGAATTTAGAGTTCTTACCTCAAATTCAAAGGTGATGACTATTACACCAAATTCAAGTTAAAAAAATACCCAAAATACCATTTAAATCATAAAATTATTATTTAAATCACTTTTCCAATAAGTCAAAAGACTAAACTTAATGAAATCAAGAATTTTTATCATCAAATTAAAAATTTCAACGCGTAGAATAATTTTTTCTTTTGCGGTAACGTATTTAATCGGACGAATTATGAAATTTTGCTTGATTTTTCTAAGAAAATTGAAAAATTTTGAAAAAGAATGGAGAGAAAGCCTTACAGGAAGAGAAAGAAGAAAATAAACTGAATGTATCTAATTTTGAAAAGTCAAAATCTTATCCAATTTTATATTTTTGTAAAAATTACACTTTTGTTCAATAGCTTTTCAAAATTTATATTTGACTCCCAAGAAAATTATGAGGTTACCTAAACTATTTTCATATTTTTTCACTTTAGTCTATCAGATTTTAGTGACTCAAAATTCGAAAATTTCTTATAAAATAACCATTTTACCCCTAGAAAAAAATTGGTCATTTTAGTCATTTTTTGCTCTTTTCTAAGGGTATTCTTATCTAAATTTGATTTTATTTCTTTTTACATACTTCTAATAATATTTTTAATATTTTTAAAAATTTAAGTTTCAATCTGACCTTTGTGGCTCTGGCAAATTGACAATTTTACCCTTTTTGATAAAATTATCTTTTTTCGACAAATTGACGATTCTTATCATTTTAAAATTATATAACCTATATTTTTCTCTAATAATAACTAAAATATAACCCTTAACTCAATCGCCTCTCATTTGGTTCACCAACACCCATCTAAAATGACAGTTTTACTCTTTACCGTTATTTTGACCCTTTTTTTTTTCAAACGGTTCTAATCAGGATTCTAAAATTCTTATATATTTCACAACCCAAAACTCAAGATATACTACAAAAATAATTATACTAAAGTTTCAGAGGAATACCTAAATTTGAGAATGTTACAGGTCATCATTACCAATCTTAGGTGCACAGAACGTATTATTAATGTTAGCTTCTTGTTGCCCATGTAATTGCTCAAGATAATCATTTGCACGGTCCTCATTATTTTAAATCGAAGAATTTGATACACTTACAACTATGGCAGGGACTGCAAAATTGATTTGGTTACTACCTGTTGAACAAACAAACGGATTTGGACCTTGTTCTATACCCATAAATTGCTGCGTTACTCGAAAAGTAAGAAACTCTAGTGCTTATGCTGCATCTCGATGATCTAATGTAATAAATAACGGCATAAATCCCCCAAATGTTGCAACTTGACAATTAACATCAATAAAAAAAGTAATTTATGTATCATTAGTTATGTCGCTTGGTCCTAAATGCCAAACAGTTGAAGAAACGCAATGTTTATACACAGTCCTTATTTTAATAGTAAATTCATCTAGACTTTTATCTAAAAAAGAATAAAGCTCGTGAATAAATTCTTCATATTTTATATTTTTTTTCACAATAAAATCACAACTACGACCACTATTGTAAGTTTTGTTACCATCCAGTAAATGCTCCCATATTCTGCCATATACAATTATCACTGAAACTCTTGCCATATGTAAAAAATTAATAAAAAATAATTAGGTTAGGCAAAATTACCATTCATTCCGCAACAATTTTTATCAAAAGAGTTAGTGTTAAATTATCTCTCCCGCAATGAAAATTATCGCAGGAGTAATTAATTTCCCTTGATAATTTTCATCGCGGGATGATGAAAATTATCAAGAAAAATCAATTAATTCAGCGATAATTTTCATCGTCAGAGAGGTGGTTTACCATTAACTCTCTCGATGAAAATTATGGCGAGATGAACTAATTTCCTTTCTTAATTTTCATATTCTCTCTATGAATTTTATCACGGGAACAATGACATCCTTCTTATTCCCGTGATGAAATTCATCGTGGGAGCGATGATTTTCATCGAGAGACCATCTACATTAACGACACTCCTGCGATGAATTTCATCTTCCCGTGATGAATTTTATCGTGGGAATGACGAATCTCTTAAGAATCTCTCAATCATTCATGCAATAACAAAATCCACACAAGAAGAACAAATAAATTGGGTTTTTAACAGAAATGCAACAAAACTGTCAAAATGTAACAAAAAATGCATCTAAAATGTAGGTGTCTGATCAAATACAGTCTCACATCCACATAACCAACATATGCATTTTTGAAAATACACACAACAGACGTATGTTTAGCCGCTGTCACTTTTCATTACTCTCTCGCTAGTGAAACGAATGCAGTCTTTTGTCGCTATTTTTCAAAATAGTTTGATTTTAATAGTGTTTACAGTCTATAATTTATTTGTTTTGCAAAAGAAAAAATAGTGTGCGTTCATTGTGTAGGAGATAATAAATAACAAATGGGGGTATTTTTGTCCAATAAGCAGATATTTGACCTCAAATTTAACACTTTAAAAACTTAGACTAAAGATAAAAATGGGCTTAAAATTTGGGCCATCTCTGTCAAAAAGCCCAATACTTGTTTAACTTGGAGTGGGAATTACGCCAAATGTGCTCTGAAAACTAAAACATTATGCCAAAATACATTTTAACTTATTTGAATTACATAATTATCCTAAAATATAGGGAAAATTACCAAAATGCCTTTCTTTTCATACAAATCTTGTCTGTTATAAAATCGATAATCATGGAGGGTTACTCTAGAAGTATTAAAGAGAGTTACTTTGTCTCATAAGACCAATGTGTACTTTACATTTTTGAGATAAAAATTAAGTGCAAATGTTAGTTGATAAAAATAAAAAATAATTTATTGAAGGAAAGAGCCAATTTTTTTTTAAGGTGGAATTATAGTACAATAGTTATACAACTATCATAAATATAGCATATTTTTATAAAAAAGTGGAATTCTTTTGCTTTCATGAACTATTTCTTTTATACTTAATGAGCATATTTATTACCAAACTTTTTCATCGCATTTGTTATATTTATTTACGTAGAGTCATTTATGATAGACATATTATTAAATTTTTAAAATTTTTAAAATATAACAAAAAAAAATAAATAAGCATATAACTTTATATTATACATAAAGATAACCTATGGCAGCTCAAAATTATTGTTAATAATTCCAGGAATAATCTTAAATTGTCCTTAGTTTTAGATCTTTGTTTGTATTATAAGGGTAACGAATGAGAACAGTAATGAAGAAGAAAGCCAACACTATCTTCCATAAGAAGGCGCCTTGTAGTTTCTTATGTCGTTGAATGCGTAGTCAAAACGGAATTTTATTGTATTTGCATCTTAATTACTAAAAGATCCTCAATGCTATTAAATAACATAAAAATGTCTAGAGGAATGTATGTACTTCTTTTAAATTTCTGATCATTTTATGTGAAATGTTGTCAAATTATATATGAAATGTATGTAATATCAAATAGTTAATATATATATATAAGAATAATCAATAATGCAAATATATTATAAACGAATAAAAGTCTAGGAAGAAAAAAAATCATAACTCAATTTAATAAAAATTAACTTTTGATAGTCAAAACATATATTTGAAAGTGGGGGTATTTTTATATATTTTTCTTAAAATTTAGTAAAGTTAAATATAGAAATAATTTTTTTTAAAAAAATATCTTTTAATAATAAAATTATTACATTTGATCGTTAGTTAATTAATTACAATAAAATAAATAACTAAACTAACTTTATCTTTTTATATTTTATAAATAGTAATATTTTTTTATATATATATATCTCCCTTAAGGTTTAGAAAAATTACACATAAGTAAATATTTTATAAAAATTAATAAAAAGTACTCCTTAAGCTTATAAATAATGTAACAAATAAGCACCCCATTTTATAAATCCTAGTGATGTATATCTACTAAATATATATATTTTTATTTAATGCATTTTATATTTAAATTTTTGTATGTTTTATTTTTTTAATAAAAAATAAAATTTTAGTGTAATTTATAAGCAAAATTTCAGTATGTTATATTTATAATTTTGTATTTTACATTTATTTTTTTACCAAAAACTGAATAAATTTTGTTATATTTTTGTATTTTTGTATTTTTTTATTTAAAATATTTATATTTAAATTTTAATATGTTTTATATTTGAGGGGTATTTTTTTATTAATTTTTATAAAATATATATTTATATGTAATGTTTCTAAACCTCAAGGAGGTGTTTGAAAATTTGAATATATAGAAAGATAAAATTATTTTAATAATTTTATTATTTAAATTTGTTAACTAAAGGTTAATGTCAATGAATATTCATTATTAATTTTTAAAAAACTCATTTTTGCGTATAAATTTTTCAAACCTGAGAAGAAATGTAAAAATACCTCTTTGAAAGTGTTCTATATTATGCATTTTATGATAAAGCTCTCGCGCAATTCTTGAAAAACATTTATATAACAGACCTGTATAAAGCATTGATTGTGTGTTTTGGTCAAATGCTTAACATTACAAAGGAAACAACCAACTCACATTTTGATTATTTCAAAGTGCTCTTCACAAATGATAAATAAGCTTTTAGAAATTACATAAATTAAAATTTTAGGGCCATTCTTAATATTTTAAAAATATTTTATCGTGCATATATTGTTATTCATATCTGATCAAAATTTACTCTTTTTATGTTATATTTTATTACTAATTAATCATCAGCATGTACTTTAGGTACTCAAGTAAAAATTTAAGTTATTTAAGAATCTTTGATTCATTAAATACAGTCTTAATTCGTTTCTTCTTTACACATTCAAATCATTACATTCTTGAATTATCTCAAATCATAGTATTAAATAATTAAGATATAAATATTTCAATAAACAATTCCAAAAGTTTCTTAGAAAAAACAAGTTTAAAATTGTCAAAATTTTAAAATAATTTATTTTTACTATATCGAAGAAATAATTAATTATAAAAAGAATCAATTTAGGGTTTAGTAAATTTTATTTTAAAAAATATTGTGAGTTTCAAACATTAACAAAATATAGTAATATTAAAAATTATTATATGTCTTGTATGTAAAATATGTAATAAAAGTATTAATATTATCACCTCAATTTATGTAAATGAACTTGTATACAAAATCATAAGTTAATGTACATTAATAAATTTTATTGTATGAAACCGCTTAAATTTTAAAAAAATTAATTTATGTATTTGGTCATGCACCCGCACAGTTGAAATCGTATTGAGCCAAACAACTCTCTTCCTTTATAGTTCATGTATATAAAAATCCGTACAATTTGTAGACACTTATCTTTTAATAAATTTTAATGTGTAAACCCTAACATTGTATGACATTTGGTTGCTGAAATTCAGCCATTGATACCTGGTTCTACAGGTAACTATTTTTCTTTCGTTTTTATTTTCAAATATTCTTTTGAAGCAATAAAAAAAAAACTGATTGGTTAGTTTTATCATTAGTTTAAGTATTCCCCTTTTTTTTTTTTTAAGTTTCAATAGCGAGTACACAAGCAATGCCTCTAATAATGTATTGTCGGTTTAAGCACAAAGAAGGGGTTAAAAATGTCCAACCAATGAACTCTTATTTAAATTTTAACCACTAACGGCTTTGTTGATTGCTTGTAGTCCAAGCACAACTCTTCACAAATCACAATTGGAAATTCGATCACGAAGAAGTATCGTCATTCCAATTCACGAGAAGAAGAATAACACGAAATCATCATGGATCGCCATGGGTCTTCATGGCTTAGAGGCCCCGTTATTGGTGAAGGAAGTTTTGGGTGTGTTTTCTTAGCAAAACCCAAGTCAAATACAAGCTTTTTCCCGCCAGTAATGGCTGTTAAATCCGCTGAATTTTCTGCTTCGTCTTCCATTCAGAAAGAAAAAGAGATTCTCCACAATCTTGATGGTTGTCCTTTTGTTCTTGAGTGTTTCGGAGAAGAAATCACAATGGGTAAAAGTGGAGACATGGCTTACAATTTGCTATTGGAGTATGCTTCTGGTGGAACCCTAGGCGATCTTATTGACAAATCAAATGGATATGGGTTGCCGGAAGAAGACGTGAAGCGCTTCACCAGGTGTATCCTAGAAGGGCTTTCTCATATTCATGATTCTGGTTATGTTCATTGTGATTTGAAACCAGATAACATTCTACTTGTGCCAACTCAAACCGGCAAGTATGTGGCAAAAATTGCTGATCTGGGTTTGGCAAAAAGATCCAGACAGAGCAAGAAACAGAGGTATGATTTTTCTATGAGAGGAACTCCATTTTATTTGGCGCCAGAAACTGTGGTTGAACATTTACAAGAGCCTCCTTCAGATATCTGGGCTCTGGGTTGTGTGGTTCTTGAGATGCTTACCGGAAGGTTAGCTTGGGATGTGAAACGGAATTGCAACATTGAACAACTGTTGTGTATGATTGGCGATAAGCATTCGTTACCTGAAATTCCATCTGGGATTTCTGAGGAAGCGAAAAAATTCTTGAGGAGATGTTTTGTGAGGAATCCTATGTTCAGATTCACAGCAGAGATGCTGCTGTATAATCCATTTGTACAAGGATTTGACGAAGAATTATTCCGAGATTTGACAGAATACTCAGATATTGAAGAAATGTCTATGTCCTATTCAGATGTTGTGTTTAGACGTTCTTCATCTTGTTCAAGTTTCATACCACTGCAGGCAGATTCCTGTTTCTCTTCTTGTGGTTCTATTGAAGAAGCTGGGTCAGGAAATCAAAATAGTGATGGAGCTCGATCAAACATAGCTGGGGAAGAAATCTTTGCCATCCCTGCATTTGCAAGATGATGTATGTCATTTGAATCCGTGTTTATAACTGTATCTGAAATTCTTTCATATATGTATATAATTCATTTGCAGTGAATAAGATTCTTTTGTGTATTTTATATTCATTTGCTTTCTTTGATAGGCACAGGTTAGGAGGAATCTGTAATGTACAGTACAATCCGTTGGTGAATGGATGGATGATCATTTTACATGAAACTCGATTCTTGCTCAACTTGTTTGCTTTCAGTGTCAAAGTTTTATTAATTTTTTTTTTCCAATCTGCATCAGTGCATTTTTTTCTAAAATATTTTAAGCTGGTATTGTTACTATTCTTCCATATTCTTGTTGAGAAAGCGAGAACATTGATACATTTTCTGTATTATGTGAAAATTGTATGAATTATTCATGAACAAACTTGCTTCATAATTTTTAACCTTCTTAGATGAATTCGTTCTCTTTTTGTTGTTTCAACATTTTCTTCCTTTTTATAAGAAAGCAAGCAATGAATTTGTATTAAAGATAAAAGAGGAAAACAATTGCTATTTGTAGAAGGTTTGCATGAAAAAAGGTTATTTGAAGAATGAGCCCATAAAATAAATCCAAACTTACGCGAGAAGGGAATGTTAAATAAAACTTATGTCAAAGGTAACTTAAAGATTATAATTGATTTCTGCATTGGATAAATCCTAACAAACTTGCCTACTGAACGCAGCCAAAGGACACTCATAATATGTGAGAACTTCAACAAGTCATCAGTAATAATACTTGAAACAAAATCATATTTGCATTTGTATTGTTGCAGTCCATCAGATGTATGGTTTCATGGCTGCTAACTATTTCAAGAATAACAGACATTTGTGGTATTAAAGCAACATCCATAATTACTTTTCATAAAAGATATATGATAAAACTCAAGAAACACCACTGTTTGTATTTGGCATAGAAGGCTCCGGTGTAGATTCAGATTGAACCTCAATCCACGGAGTTTCCTGAGCAGAGTTTTCTGCCCCGTATGGATGAGGAAGATTCAGCTGCAGTTAATACTTAAGCTGATTGAAAATTTTCTATTGGCTTAAATTTGACATCAAACACTTCTACTTACAATGACTGTGACTTAAAAGTCATTATACTTCGATATTAATCGATGCCGCAGCTATTGAGATGAGGGCAAGACCAGCAGTAATTGTTGTTGCGTTCTCGGTTCCATCAGAAGAAGAGCTTGCAGTTCTTGAGCTTATTGCTCTTTCAGCTACGTGCACTGAAAGCCGGAAATTTTGAAGCTAATAGATGTAACCTATTAGATGGAATCCGAGAAAACAACCTGAGAGAAAGACGCTGGAAAAGGTGGGGAGGGAGGGAGATGGATTCACACGGTCGTGAGAGTTTTTGAAACCGATGAAACTGATAGTAAGGTGGTGTTGTGGTTCAAATACAGGACTGTGTATGCTTTTTTTTTTTTTTTTTGTAATTTTTCATTTTTAATGTTACCTGTAAAACACTTGGAATACTATTTGAACTCGCGTACAACTTAAAAATTATCTGCTAATTAAATTTAATAAAAATTTCGTAGTTAAGAACGTATGTACTGTTAATCATTACAGTCGGGTCGGGCTCCTGATCTAGTTCCATATTAGACAAAGTAAAAGGCAATATTACCAAATGCGTCCTAAATCCATCCAGTTTTACGCTGCTGACCTGGCAAGTATCAGAGCGAGCAGCAGAGTTCAGGAGCCCACCAACAAGCCCACCGAAAATCTGCTTCAAAAATGCTTGGGCGGGAATCGACTTTGCATTTGTATTTCAAATACATTCTTACTCTAAATCTTATAAACTTTCTGTCTCTAGATTTTGCAACTTGCCTAGCTCAGGTGTCTCTCTTGATTTTCAATCGTTGTTAACTTTTTAATTCTATGTTTCAATGATGATGAATTCTCATTCGATTTATCACTAATTTCATTATTTTCTGTGATGGTGATGAGAATCCGATACTCATCTTCTCGTTTTTCAAGAAGTTTGAATCTGTATAGTTTGCATTTCTGATTTGATCAAGATCTAGGGTTTTTTTGTGCTACAATTATGATGTGGAAATTGGTTTGCTTGGTTTAATCTGCACATATTAACAATTTAACAAAGACTTAATTTTGAGAAGTGGTTAGTTTTGTGAAGCGAATTTGGTTTATAATTAGTTTGCAGTTAAACCATGGGAGTAGAAAACTACCATGTAATCGAACTTGTGGGTGAAGGGTCTTTCGGGAAGGTATACAAAGGAAGGCGCAAGTACACGGGCCAGGTGGTTTTCTATTTCTGTACTCTCTATCTTGTCTTTCATTAATATTATCATAATATAAAATATTGCAATGTTATTGTTGTTGCTGATTTCAGACTGTTGCAATGAAATTTATCATGAAGCATGGAAAAAGTGAGAAGGATATACATAATTTACGGCAGGAAATTGAGGTAGCGAACTGAATTTCTATTGTACTTGTCCGAGACTTTAACAGTTTGAAAATTCCGACATTTTGCTTATTTTTGACAGAGTTTTCCCAGCTGTTTTTTTTTTTTTTTAAGTGTTTGAATTTGTTAAAATATTTCAGATTCTAAGGAAGTTGAAGCACGACAATATCATTGAAATGCTTGATTCCTTTGAGAGCCCGCAGGAGTTTTGTGTAGTAACTGAATTTGGACAAGTAATCATGTTTTTCCTCTATCATGTCTACTCTAACACAATGCTTTTATGTGCAATAATGCAAAATTTTGGAACTTGTTACTATTATTCAAACATTTTTGTGAATATTCATATGGCTGGAAATTACTGATTTGTTTTGATTTTAGGGTGAACTATTTGAGATTCTTGAGGATGATAATTGCCTCCCCGAAGAACAAGTACAAGCAATCGCAAAGCAGTTGGTACTTCTTCTGAAATATTGCTTTGTTCTTCATAATTGATTGCAGTTAATGTTTGATTTCATAGAATTCAAGTCACTGTTTTACTTTTTGTGATTTCTCCTCTTAATTTATATTCATTCATTGTAAATTGCAGGTGCGAGCATTGCATTACTTGCATTCAAACCGCATCATCCATCGTGACATGAAGCCACAAAACATTCTCATTGGTGCTGGTTCTGTTGTCAAGGTTGAATGATTTGAAAACATACTTGTGTTTTTCATATTTTCACATGTGCATCAACAATAGTCTTGTAACTGTGCCCCCGCGCTCCCCTCTCCCCCCCCCCCCCCCCCCCATTTTTGAATTTGGCCAACCATTCAAGCTCGCTATTTTATTTACTTTAACTATTGTAACATTTTCTAGTTTGAAATTTTTACCTAGCTCTTTTTAACTTTTTTATTCCTCTCTTTCATTCCAGCTTTGTGATTTTGGGTTTGCACGTGCAATGTCTACAAATACTGTTGTCTTGAGATCTATCAAAGGTTTGGATGTTTTCAATTAATACTTGCAGGTTTCCTTTATAGGTTGGAACTACTAGAATGTTCCAGAAATATCTGAGCAATTTTACTGCTGTTTTCATCTATTCAACTCTGGTTTTATTGATCTATGCCAGGTACTCCTCTATACATGGCTCCAGAGCTGGTGAGGGAACAACCCTACAATCACACTGCTGATTTATGGTCACTTGGTGTTATATTGTATGCCAAATCTCCTTTCTCTTTCATGGAAAAAGAAAATGTCTTTGATCAATTTCGGTGTAGATTTATTGTTGAATGAAATAGAATTGATCCCATGTTCCATTTGTCATCGGTTCTATTTGTTTCTGTTATAACAAGTTTAAGAATTTCCTATATTAAGCTATTCTTTTGATCTTAAAATTTGATATTGTTGATTTCTGTCACCTAGTTTTATGTAACTTTTACTTTAGTTATGATATTATTAGTCGATTAGTTTATAGTTTTTTCATGAAGTGGTCTTTTGTGAGAGATCTTAATTCCCATGCTACAGTATTATGGTGGCTCATCAATTTTTATTCTCTCCTTTTCTAGTTCTCAGTTTCTCTGTTTTTAATGGTGACCTAGTGTAGGAAGAGGGTAAGTGGTGCAGAGTAATAATATATCCATGTTTACCAAGGTAAACCACGTACAATCATGCATGTGGTCTTTGGTTCATGTAAACACATAGGCCAAGCCAAATGCATCTCAATGTTACTTTCCATACCAGTATCAAATTACTTTCTATTTGGGGAAATGTTTTTTTGGTCTTACTATATAGACATGCTTGTACCTTTTGAATGGCAATCCATTTGGTTTAAGAAAAGAGAAATTGTCTGTGTAATTTGCAGTTTCCATTAACAATTATAAAAATTTCATAATACAAATATAACATGCCAAATTTTCCTTATTGATTCCTTCTTTTGCCCTTTTTCCTTTTGTTTGTCTTGAGCTGAAACTATTTTGCTATGACCCACCAGGTATGAATTATTTGTTGGCCAACCTCCATTTTATACCAATTCAGTATATGCACTGATTAGGCACATTGTTAAGGTAAATATGCCCAAATCTTTAGTGACTACTCTTTCAAACTCCCTCATATTTTTCCGAACCTAAAAGCTAACATTACAATATATATTTCAGGACCCGGTTAAGTATCCAGATGATATGAGTCCAAATTTCAAGAGCTTTCTAAAGGGACTTCTTAATAAGGTTATCCTATAATTTAAATTGTATATCTCTGTCAGATGACTGTTTTTAACTTTTATGTGCTGACACCAAATCCTGATTGGCCTCCGATATCGTGCAAAATAGGTGCCACAAAATCGACTCACTTGGCCTGCTCTTCTTGAACATCCATTTGTGAAAGAAACATCGAATGAACTGAATGCTACAGTAATGTTATCCTACATTTACATCAGATTCATTTTTATTAAGGCAACTATGGTTGTCTATATTTTATGCATACAGAATTATTAAGATATTTTTAATGATCTCAGGAGTTTCATGCTACTTCTGTTGAAGCCAGGGGATGTGATGTGGCATGTAGGGCTGAAAACACTATTCAGATATTATCTGGTTTGATTGTTTTCATTTCTTAGTGTATATTTTTACTTGAGGTATTTGAGCATTTCACATTTATTGACAATAAAAAATTATCATGTCAAAGGCAAAATAGGTTCTCCAGCTGTTTTTGAGAAAAATACTGCTCCAAGCCTTCACAGTAATGCTCAATCAAACAGTTCTAACACAAGCCAAGCTAATTCTTCACTGCACGAGGAATTCCCAGGATTTGCAAGTCCTAATGATGTTAAACCGTCAGGTAGAAGAACATGCATTTCAAGAAAGTCATTTCTCTGTCTTTTTTTTTTTTTTTGTAAGGACCATATCATTCAAATGTTGTACAAAGATTACTTTCTTTGTAATCTTTTATATGCCAGAAATCTTCTTAGTGACCTCTTATAAAATGGTTCTGCTAGTAGATGATGATCATCTTAATTTCAAGCCCCTTTCTTGTACTATAGTTCTGTTATGATTAAAGCCTGTCTACTTCTTTTACTGTCTAGCTTTTTAATGATCAAAATTAAGTTGTTCTGTTACAGAAAACAAACTTTTTATTACTCTAGAACAATAACTAGTACATAGAACATGTCTATATATAGGATACAAGGGAAAACCAAGACAAACTAGGAATATCAGTATTACTCTAGTGAGAAATCCTACCATAGTAAGACTAGACATAGTAATGATAATAATAAGACAACTTAATAAGTTATTTCCTATTTTAACTCTAACAAGTTCCATTATCATTTTCTGACTAAATGCATTAGTCCAGTTTATTAATAATATTGTTTCTCTTCAGGTAGTCTGACATTGAACAGATTGGAAAATAACTCCCGCACGGTTAAAGGTGCACTGACAATTGGTCAAGATAATGAAGCATTAGCACTTATTTTGCTCCCATTGAAAAGATGGTCTCAAGGATCACAACATACATGCAGGTGAAATTTTGTTGTGCCTTATTATCGCTTGTTTATTTCCTTTTGAATCTTGATTTGGCCATAGGAAATCTTTGATCTGAGCCAAATAATCTATTTCTCAAGGTTTTTTTCTATCTTACTCAAACTCAACTCTAATTTGGTTGCTTCATTTGTGTTAAGTTGTAAGTAGCATGCTCAACCTGTCTCTACTTGGTTTTTTTTTTTTTTTTTGTACATTTAAAGAAAGTTCCCCTTGCTCAACTTTTAATTTAACATATTCTAGGCTGGTTTTATGCACATAAAGAATTAAAAAAATTTATAGATTGTATTTGCACAAAATCTAAAATGTGTTTTTACAGTCACATTTTGGCCTTTTTTAAGGACTTTTTGAGAACACTTTTATTTGCTTGCACTTTTTTTTTGATGGTTTTTGTTTCTTACAATGGTCCATAAGATTAAAGCTATGCAGTGTGCATGTTAAGCACTTAACAGCTGGTTCAGGCCAAAGATGAACATGTTTGTAGTTTTTTAAGCAAACTGGAGTGATATGCGTAAAGAAGGTGAGCCTGAGCTCTGGGAAATGATGATATGATTATAACCTCAAAAATTGAGTTAGAACTACTTCTTACTTGCTCGTCCCTCCCGAACCTGGAGATTGTATCAAACAATAAGTGAGACTTGTGGAGAATTATATTCCATTCCCCGGTAATATATTTGAAACTCGGGTGTGAAATGCCTACCTAATGACAAGTGAATACAAAACATCAGTCAGGTGAAGCAAGGTGGGTCTGTCTATTGCAAATGGTGTAGAATACAGAAATGGAGTATTTTATTTTAATGACTAAATTCTCAGAGATTTGCTGATTACTTGCTAGTCAAAGGCTCTTTGAAGACCTTTTGAGGAATAAGTGAGACTTGGAAGTCCAAACCAGACTGAAAGGAATGGATCTCGTAAATGCAATATGTTGCTATCTTACATGTACCAGTAGATATTCTAGAGCAATGTTGGATATATCGCAATTGTTCTTTTGAAGTTTGGATGTGGAGCTGCTCTATGAGACTATTATTATAACTTATCCCATTGGATTTTTTGTAGATACATTCTGTGTAGCTTGTTGCGTGGTTTGCATGTTCATGATTTAGGATAGAATATTCCTAGTAACTTTATATTCACCGGATTTAATTTCTTTTTCAACATATTCAGGGATCAAGATGTTGTTATTTCAACACAGTCACTGAGAATTCTATCAAACCTAATTGCCGCAAATGCTATCCATGCTAATGGATTGCTCAATGAAATAATATCAGAACTTCTTGATTTTGGTGCCACAATGGTCAGCTTAAAGTCTTCTGAACTCAGTGACTTACTAGCAAAGGTATTTAACTCATTGTACTCTTTGGCACATCTCCTAGGCTATAATGCTTTGATGACAGAATCTCTGTTGAATAATTGCTACTGACAAAATTATGCAGATCTCAATTGGTTCCTCCAAAATTTTAGGCGTGTCATAATCTTTTCACCAGTAATCTCTACATATCAAACTATGAAGACTGTGAACACTAAATTACCTTTTGTTTTCCCAACTTTACTTTTGTAATAACTACTAAATTTGCATATTGGCTGTATTCTATGTTAATTATCTTCTGAGCAGTTTAAATTATTGAAGAGCTGAAGTAATTTGTTCATCAAGTGCTTATTACCTTGTTCTTTATCTGCTAATGAATGGTGGCCAACAAACTGTGATTTGAGCATTGTAGATTTTCCTAATGATTTGTTTTGCTTGTTTTGTCTGATGATTAATGGTTGCTGATAACAGTTATTTGAAACTTTCTGCAGAGTTTCTCAATAATTAGAATGTTGGTAGACAATGTTGGAACTGGCATTGCAAGTTCATATTTCACGCACTGGGTTGCTGTTGTTGAAATATTTTCACAGGTCATACTCGCTTATACTAGATGCTAATCCCCATATCTTTGGCGCCTTCTTTAAGTATTCTCATCCTATTGAATGTGTAGGTTGTTTCTTGCAATGAAGATGCCTTTGGAAGAGTATTGTATGAGGCCACTGCTTGTATCACAATAATGT
The DNA here is from genome assembly GCA_032402905.1 of Khaya senegalensis. Classification (NCBI taxonomy): domain Eukaryota; kingdom Viridiplantae; phylum Streptophyta; class Magnoliopsida; order Sapindales; family Meliaceae; genus Khaya; species Khaya senegalensis. The sequence continues at coordinate 2,139,483 of CP135555.1, read as the reverse complement.
TATCTAGAGTAGCCCAGAATCTTAAATCATCTTCCTCAGCTCCGGGTCCTGAGGCAGTTTCTGCTCCTAGGGTGAATGAAACGCTGAAAAAGATCTTAGACCATGCTAAAACATCAGGTTTAGTAGATCATTTGTGTTTCTGCTTAGCAACTTCGGGTTCAAGCCTGAACACTGGTTCTTCAAATATGTTGCGTGCTGCATGCGAAGCGTGTAGGGCTATTTGGTCACTGATAGATGCGCTGGAAATTCATTTCACGGTGGAGAATGCCTATTTATTCCCTTTGAATGCCTTTTGGAGTCATTCTTTACTTCGACTTGACATCAAGGACTGTGACCGAGGGTCATTGGTTGGACCAGATTCAGCAAGAATTGTTGATGCACTGACAAGAGCATTCCTGCGATCAAAAGCTGTACAGCTTGCTGTTAACCATTGCCTTCATCAACGTGCAGAGACCACACTATCTGCTGTCATTCAGGTGTTTGTTTTAGAATTTCGACTACCTTCTAATTTCCTTTCTTTGCTTCTTGCTTAAATTGTAACCTTTCCAATTCCAATGTCTATATAAATATAATATATTCTTGTTGATGTTTCAGCTCTTGTCAAGGAGCTGCCTCCGTAGTGGAATTGTTCCAAGTGTTCTTTGTGGTTTGCCCAGTTCTCTTCCTGTTACTACTGTTATCAGTGGTGGAGCAGATGGCACTGTTGTTGCAGAGATATTCTCTATACTCTCTTTGTGTGCTTCATCTTCAAATAAAGATACACAAACAGTTGAAGCAAGCAACACGAAGGGAAAATTAAGCAATCCTTGTGCCCTGGTGCTGCACTCATGCCTCTTCCTTGCAATAGTTGCTCAATGTTTAAAATCAACTTTAAGAAATTCGGCGTTATTTATGCTCACAACCTCTCCAAAGAAGCAGCTTGCTCGACTTTCAATCCTTGCACATCATTTTTCTTCTGATGATAGAATTAAGAATTCTTTTCAATTGCATTCTGCATCAGCCATGCTGGCTCTTGCATCCATTCTATCTCTTGAAAGTGGAGCTTCTGTTGAGTCTTCCATATATGAAATTGCAGTTCCTTTGATTCCTCGAGCAGCCACACTTTGTGATCTCCTTAAGATCACGCCAGGGAATGCAGATGAGATGAACCCAAATAGCCAGAACGGTGTCCTCTCCTATTGGCATGGTCTTAGGGATGGATGTGTGGGCTTGTTAGAATCCAAACTGAAGTGGGGAGGACCATTAGCGGTACAACAGATGATTGCAAGTGGTATCCCTCTGCTTCTTGTTGATTTGTTGGCAAATCATTCTTCTCAACAAATTGACAGCACAATAGATCAGATTGGGTTATCTCCTACTGGGGTTGTGTCGACAATGTCATCAATATGTCTCTGCCTTTCTGGTGGAGTCTTGACTTTTCGTCAGATTTTGCTCAAGAATGAGCACATGAAGCTTGTCTGTAACTTGATATCTGATGTTCATCTTAAGCTTGTGACGTGCTGGGGTGGCCCAGGCGGAGGGAATGATGGAGTTAGAGATACAATAAATGCTGTAGTTGATCTCTTAGCATTTCCTTTTGTTGCTGTACAAAATGCTCCTGGTTTGCCCTCTGCTACTGCTTCTGTAAATAGTGGATATATTCTCAACATGGGTTCCCCTGGCGGGAGAGTATGCATGGAAGACAAGAACATGATGAAAGCCATTGAGGAAGACATGGGAAAATATATAAAAACCCTAATGGAGGTCAGATTTCTTTTGCTTTGGTGCAAGGTGTTTTCTTGTCCGGTTATTGTGTCATCTTGTCTAGAGAATGTGTACCTTTTTGGCAAATATTTCAATGTCAAATGTGTTCTTCTTCCTGAAAGATGGCTGGCAGGGATGACTGTTAATAAGTTGCATTTGTGATGGGTGCTTTTTGGCTCAGTATGCTGTATTGTGAGCTGAATAAATTTGTAGGAGAAATTAGATCTTATTTGGGATTTGTGAAAGGAAAAAAAGTGTTGTAAGAACATTTAGCAGCATGTTTTATTTTGGTTTTCTAGCATATTAGACATTAGTCCCCAATTAAAGAATCGTCTTAGAGCTGAGATTATATTTCTCATTTCAGGTAGGAGTACCTGGCATCATTCTTCGCTGCTTGGAACATATAGAATCAAAAGATTTGGGAAGGCCTGTTGCCTTTCTTGCCAAAATGATAGGACAACGACCCCTTGCAGTTCAATTAGTTGGCAAAGGCTTGTTGGATGCAAACAAAGTAAGAAGGCTGCTTGATGGCTCAAGTCCAAGAGAGGTCACCCTGGATGCTTTAATGATAGTTTCTGATTTGGCACGAATGGACAAGGTTGGATTCTGTTTTCATGATATTGTTGTTCTCTGTCATTGTTTACCCATTATCTTCCAGTTTTGTTATTCATTGGATCATATGGTAGTTTGCTAAGCGCATAGCATTGTAGTTTCTTTTACTTGTGTTGAGGATCTCGGTATCATCCCTACTGACCCCACCAGATATCTATATTCTTAAAGCAGAATTAAAACCAATTAAGTCCCCCAAAAGATTAACATTCCTAGAATTTGTGGAATTTTTTATCTTCCACCCCTCTTAACTGATGACATATCATTTAGTACTGCAAGGCAGAATATACTCATATAATCTCTTTCCACAACATTTTCTTCTTTTTAATTATTTTGCCGTAACTCATGTTTAAGATGTGCCTAATTAGAATTGAAATTTATGAGCATGCAGGGTTTCTATGAATACATTAATGGAGCTTCCATTTTAGAGTTCCTTAAAGACTTTCTCACCCATGAAGATCCCAATGTACGTGCAAAGGCATGCAGTGCTCTGGGCAATATGTGTCGTCACAGCTCCTACTTTTACAGTTCGCTGGTAAATTGGTTAATATTTTTTGTGGACACCGCATCCTTGCCAGATTTAAAATTTATATCGTTCCTTGCCATTACATGCATGGATAAATGATGAAATAATCTGGCGGGCTGGATGGTTATGCACTTTCTTACAATTGAATGTTATTTTCTAGGCAAAGCGTCAAATTATTGGCATTCTAATAGATCGATGTGCTGATCCAGACAAACGAACACGGAAATTTGCATGTTTTGCAGTAAGAGATTTTCTTTCCTAATTTTGGTTTATATATAATTTTATTTCTCTTTTCGTAAAAATTGTACCTCTCCTCATTACCCTCTCAAGTGTTTGGAGCTTCTTACTTCGTTGATCTTATTACTAGTCATGCGAGATCATGTTTTGCACTACCAAGTTTCATTATTTTAGACTTATTACCTCGTATTAAATATCTCTCCAGATAGGTAATGCTGCCTACCATAATGATGTTTTGTACGAAGAACTCAGGAGATCTATACCACAGCTTGCAAATATACTGATTTCGTCAGAGGAAGATAAGACTAAAGCGAATGCTGCAGGTGCGCTGAGTAATCTTGTTCGGAATTCCAACATGCTCTGTGAAGATATTGTGTCTAAAGGAGCCATGCAGGTTTGTAGGCTTGCTTCTGTAGTTCAAAAATTACACGAATGTTAAATTTCAGCAGATGGTACTCGACCAAACTGTTTCAGAAACTGTTATGATATAGTTGGAAAATTTTATTTTTCAAATATGCCTGATATTTTTATGATGCAGGCTTTGCTGAAGTTGGTGGCTGATTGTTCAGTGCTGGCTCTAAATCCAAGTAGGAAAGATGCTGTTAATGAATCTCCGCTGAAGATAGCCCTCTTTTCATTAGCTAAGATGTGTGCACACCCCCCCTGCCGACAGTTCCTACAATCCTCAGAGTTGTTCCCGGTGATCGGAAGGCTCCAGCAATCCCCGGAATCCACCATTGCAAATTATGCTTCAGTTATAATGAGCAAAATTGGTGAGTAAAATATACAGATGTCATTAGTTGTATTTTCCACTATATCAGTGATGATTTCAATCTAAGAAGGGAACTAAAATGTGATGAAACTGGGTAATGCAATGTCGGTTGGCTTATATGTTAGATATTGTAAGGTATATTTGTGAACCATGCCACGGTAAAGGTAGGCGAATTTTAAACTAAACCCTTCTATCATTGACTGCTGCTATATCTAACACCGAAGCAGGAGGACCGAAAAGGGGAAAATAAAAAGTGGGTGCATGGATACGGGAGCTCTTCACTTAAATAGCATCGTTCACTTCATTTTAACAATGGTAATGTCTTATTATGACAATCTCACACTGAAGTGGATTTTTGATGTCATGGTGCCCTTAAGATAATAGAAATAAGTGATGCTTTGATAAATTGGACTACAATCAATTCAGGAAGATGAATCGTTTCATAAGTTTATTCTCTTTATTCTGGTTGTGTTGTGTAATTATAAAAATGTGGTGCTAAACTTTATTTTAATGTAATTAACTTATAATGTTTAAAAAGAAAAAGAAAAAGGAAAAGAGGCAGTTCCTAGTCCATGGTTCAACACAAGATGTTTCTTCCCCCACAACCCAGTATCGGTCAGAGAGACCAAAGGGTGCTTTGGTTATTGTTTTTTAAATTCATAAGAAAAACATAAAAAAAATTTATTTTCAAAATTTGACATTCAGAGTTGGAAGTGTAATATTTCTTAAAAATTGTACTTTAAAATAAAAATTAATAGAAATATTTAAAAAAAATGAAGTTTAAATAATTTTATTTACAAAATATCATATAATAGTTAACATTTTAAATATTTAAATTAATTTTATTAATTTAAATTATTATCAAATATAATTTTTCTAAGTATTGAATATTGTCAAATATAATTAAAAAAAATAAATAAATAGTATAATATACCATTCTTGCATCATTTAAAATTTTTAATATTTAATATTCACATAACTTTACTATTGATATATTATTTCTAAGGATTGTATTTTAGTAATAAATTGATTTACATATTTTTCAAACACAAGCAAAATATTTGTTGTTTTCTACAAAATTCAGGATCAAAAATTTGTTTGACAATTTGCTTTCAAAACCTATCTTTAAAGAATACTAAAAAAAAAAGAACATGTTTGGAAGTTCTTTAAAAATACTATTTTTAAATAGAATTATACAACGCAATGTAAAACTTCAAGACTATAAATTATCATTTTTGAAAATTTTTTATTTGGTTTATAGACAAACTCCGTCCATAAAATACATATTTTTATCTCTTTTGATTATTTTCTATTTTATTTTTTCTCTCTCTTAATTACTAATCCATCTTTCTCCTTCAACATTAAATTAAAATTTCTTCTATCAAAATTGCATATAACATCTATTTGTTAGAGTTAAATCTCAGAAAAAAATATTTATTTATTAGTGTTAATCATCAAAAAATGTAGTAGCCTAATAAAGCATTAAAAAAACTTAGTTTAGTGTTCAAACAAAAATTAGAAGAATTTTTCTCTTTTGTATATTTCATTCAAATGCACAGAAATTTGGCTTTGTAATTCTTAATTAAAATTTATTCTGTATTTTATAATTTATGGTTCTAATTGTAGATGTATGTTCAATAAGAAAATTTGGTTTACAATAGGCACTTAGTTAAATAAAAAATAATAAATCAAATCCTTATTTTATCTCTCTAAATTTGAAAACAGTTTTTAGATATTATATTCAAAATATTTTTAAATATTAAAAATAAAATTCAAACTTTTGGATAATATTTTAACTTTTAATTTTGTTTGAATCATATATGACATGGACTTTTTTTTTTTTCTCTATTTTATAAAACGAGCCTAAAACTTAGAACAAATCTTCTTTTAAGCACTTAGTAGAAATTATTATTAAGAAATTAAAATTATTTTATTTTGTTATCTTTTATCAATATAGAATTTAATCCAAAAAAATATATTTTTTATAATTCAAATTGTTACAATATTAGTCTTTAAAACAAGTGAAGTGTTTTTAAAAATAATTTATTAAAATCTTTTATTATATCCATATCATACCTGTAAGATGTTGATTGTATTTTACATCTTTATAAATATGACCCTTTTTTATTCAAGTTTTTGTTGGTAGTACAAACTTTATTAACCATAATTTATACCAATATTAAAATTTTTCATCAAGCAAGCATTTAACCATAACTTTGAATCCTTAATTATCCAATTTTTAATAAAATAAGAAAAATTAAATAATTATACCTTTCATTTTACTTTGCTTTTTGGTATTTTATTATTGCCTCAAAATGGTTTTTCACTTAAAACTAAAAAATTGTATATGTGCAATTTTTCATGTATGTTATGATCATTATATGTCCTCTTTTAGTTGTAAATTTTACCAAATATGTACACACCTTTTGTAGAACTTGTATTATTAACAATGTAATTTATCAAATGTTAATTATTTTTTAATTAATTATATTTTTATTAAGGTTATTTTATAAGTCACAACAATTTCTAGATGATGTCAAGTCAAGCTTAGGATAAAGTTTTCCTATTTCTACAACTACAAATAAAATTAATAAATTATTATTATAATTTATTTCTTTCATAATAAAGTAAAGAAAACTATTTATGAAAATTTTTTTTGTCTATTTTAAATAAAAGTGTCAAACGAATCAGGTTAGTACAACATGACGAACTATTAAATTGATTGGATTAGTATAGCACGACATAAGTTCAAGGTTTCAAGGCCTCAAAATATAACTTGTATGATGATGAAAAACATAAGTTCATCATAAGAAAATATATTAAGAAATAAAATTAAATAAAAGTAGTTTGTTAGCTTGATAAAGATCACATTTAGGAAAATGAAATGCAAGTTCATTGCATGAAAATATAAATATATTTAGACAATTTAAGAAAATGGTAAATTTAGTGTATGAGTAACTTAATTCATCTTTTGCTAATTTATATTTTAGGTGTGTGGCCAAATATGTGTAATAATTATAACAATAGTATAAAAAATATATAAACATTATTTTTAGGTAGTTTAATAACTTCAACCTAACTTCACACCTAAACTGAACTTGCTTGAATATCACACTATTAGCAAATTTTATTCTAAAAAATCTTTAATTGACTTTCAAATATCAACTAAACGTCATACGAACAATTATTCAGCCACTTATAAAAATTTAATTTTGAATTATCAATCAACTTTTATAATTTTTGTTATTTTATTTTCACTCTCTTTTTAAGTGTATCTCAATACTAACAAATCTCTAAAATTTTAAAATATCACTTTTATCCTCTTATGAAATGCATTTTAACACTTATAAATGTATATATTTTAAACTTGATAAATATCACATTTTTAGAATAGAAGAATTTATGCTCAAAATCTCATAAGAAAATGATAAGTCCATTATTTTATCTACATTTATATCATATATTCCTTAATCTTGTTATTTAGTTATTGTATTTTGTAGTTATTTTGGTTGCTTTTATTATTTTATAGGTCTTTATAAGCAAAAATGAAGAAATGAATTTAAAAAATATATTTTCAAAATTTTTCTTATTTCTTAAGGATTGATGCAATTTTTTTTTAAAAGAAATAGAGAGACTTATTATATAACATATTATTGAAGATTCATTTTGGCAAGAGAAAAATAAGGTTACCTCTTGAGGGATGTAGGAAAAATAATTCTAATTGTATTAAAATTGATTGTTTGAACATTGGTCACTAAAACAATAATAACTTTTTCTATAGACTTTCAAATCGTGTAATGTTTTCTTTATTGGAAACTAGAGATCCATATATTTTCATTGATATTTTATTAACTATCTAATTCAAAGTGATCCAATTGTAACAAGTCAAGAAGTGGTCAAGTTCTAGTCAAAAAAAGAATTATGCAAATTCTATTTTACTTAGATTTAGAAAAATCAAGAGTGACTTCTTCTATTTAAGGAGAGTATATCCTTACCTTTAAGAAAATAAAAGAGAGATCAAGATACAAATGAAATTAGGCAAAAAAAAAAGTTTCATGAAAGACAAAATTGAGAAATGCGTTCTCTTTTTCTACTTTTATGGTTATTGTATTTTGTTTATTTTTACCATATTCTACAATAACTAATTTTTTTTATTAGGGTTAAGGATGCAACCCTAATTAGAACTTTTATAGTTTTATATTAATTTAAAAAATATTCAGACTTGATTATGGTAATTTTTACTTTTACTTAAAAATTATTATTAACTATTTAAATAATTTAGGGTTATAGTTTTCATAATTTATGCATGTGATATTGATGCAAGAATTTGAAGATTACACTAATTTCTTATCCTGCATGCTTTAAATTTTAATAAATTGTGATAATATAATAACTATACCAATTTAATTGTTATTGTATGATGTTCTTGTTTTCATAATGCTTAATGCATTCTAGACATGATAATAATTGCGGACACCAATCATTATTATTTGTTATAGAAGAGGTGAGTTTGAATCTAATACCAAAATTAAATTCATAATCAATGAAAAACGAATGCATGTGACTATATTACATATTAAAAAAATTGTGATGTGCTCCATCATGGAAATGAAGTTACTACAATTCAAGAAGAGCTATATATGAGACCAATCATTAGAGCAAGAGTCAAGCTTGTTACTTTACTCACTTGCATACAGGAAAATTGATTTATTAATTGAATTAAATTTCAACCAATAAGGATGATGAGTTGTGGTCAATAAACTTTAATAAATAAGGTGGCTATAAACTTAAATGTTTACTTATTGATGTATAAATTATGATTTAATAGTTTTTTTTAATTAATTAGTTTTAGTTTTCCAACTAGTAATTAAATGTATAAGTCTTCTTGAGCAAGTTTATTAGGTCTATAATGGAAGACATATCATTGTAATGAATTTTTCAGTCTTTGAATGATTAAACAATTTGTTGGGTTGCATTTAAATTTTTATCTAAACAATTTCTTTATTTTGTTTAATGACGAATTACTTATAAATTCTTATCACTTTTCCTTCCCTTTATTTAAGAGAGTGGTGAATTAACCAAGTAATTTTGTTTGTGGCAATTTGATCTTATCAAACATGATTCACTAGTTTTAATTTTTTAATTTGATTCTTGATACTTATTTAAACTCTATTTTCTCATCTTAAACTTCCAAAAGCTTCCATAAAACAACTTTAAAGAACCAAAAACTCACTTTAATTTTGAATTTCCATCTACCTAGCCATTATATCATATTCTAACACTTGTATCCATCCACAAAAAACCAAAAGAAAATATACTAATAAGATCTTGATTCAACACTTGAAGATCCTTGAGGCATATTAAATTGTTATCATAATAAGTTATTGAAATTTCTTGATTATATAAATTTGTACTAAAAGTGATAATTAATTATAATGCCCTAAAAAAATCAAATAAATATGTGGATATTACAAAATATGTGAGTATTTATTAATTTTTGAGAGGATTAAATTGCAAAAAAAAAAATAGATAAAATTGTATAATTTTTTAATATATCTAGTCCAAGTATAATTTTAAAAAGATTTAAGATTATTCTTTAATTCCCAAAAAGTTTTCTTATAAATACCCCATCATTTCTAGAAATTTCAAATTTACCCTACCTTTCTCTCTTCTCTCTATATTAGCCACTATTATGACAAGCCCTTTTCTGACCTTTAATTAGCTTCATTTTCGAACAACACATTTTTCTCGATGTTGCTTGTCTACCACTGTAAATCTCATCTCAATTTGACTTTCGACGAGTCGACAAATACCGTTTAAGGTTTTAAAAATTCTTTAACTCAACTTTTTAGCCAATTTTAACCTTCTATTGAAAAATCGAGCATACTAGTGAACTTACATCAACGAGTAGAATAAAATGATAGAAGAGTTTGGACCCAAAAGTCATTGAATTGTTATTGAAAAAGTTACTAAAGTTACGACTTTTTGGCTAGATTTTTGACAAATGGTATATTGGATGAAAAAATGAACTGCACCATTGGATTCAATATGTCAAAATCTATAAGAATTGTGGGGATCCATTGTCCAAATCATCAAATTCTAAGTTGTTAATGTCGTTGACTGGTGTTGATTAGCAAGTTGATCTGTCAATGGTCAATTCTCGAACAACCCTTCAATTTTAGGTTTCTCAGACATCATTTTTGACCCTAGAGACATCCACTGAACTCGTTTCGATGAGAGAAATTCAACTATAAGCTCAAAATTTTAAAACAACTTTTTAATTCTAAATGCACATAAATTAAAGCGATCGAGGTAGAAATTCTGTCACTTACTTGGTTATTTATTTTTAAAATATAAATTGCATATATAAATGTATATATATTTTTATATATTGATGATTATGACTTAAAAATAAATTTAAATTATTGAGAATTTATTTATGCATTTGTACGATAAAATGTTGGGTGGCATATCATTCTTGGTATTGATTGATTGTATAACTATTAAATTGAATTTAGATACTATGATAAGGAAATTATGTTTTGAGAAAAGAATAGAAAGTTAATAGCATGCCAATTTTGTTCATGTGTGATACCTTCTAGTTCTGTTTTAAAGCATGTTATAGTGGATAAAGGAAGTTACAGAGTTTAAAATACTTGTATTTGATTCAAGAAAAGTTAGTTATAGGTAGATGAATCCCTTTTATATTATAGTTAGTACATTTCTCAATACATTTTCTAAGGAATTGTTCAGGTTGCCATTGAACACAATGATAGAGTTTTATGTTTATTTAATTTCATCTTCAATTTTCATATTTTCGGTATTATATACCATTGATTGAATTGATAAAATTGCAAAAGGGATTGATACACCTTGATGTTTTTATTTGAAGAACTATGGTGTTGTTGATCAATAAGTAAGATGGTTTCTTGCAACTATGCACTGAATATCTATAATCGAAGTGAGTTACTATCTAAATTGAATATTCATTGTTATAGAATAAAAACCTATTTGATTGTTAAGTGATTAAAAGTGTTTCTTTAAAAATTGAATTAGACCTAGAAAGGCATTAAAGGAGGATCAAGGGTGATGTTGTAACAAAGATAGCAATTATGACCTGTGGTAGGCACTTTGAGTTTTAATTATGTCATTTAGGCAAATTTATGCCCTAGTAGCCTTATGGATTTCATGAATAACTTTATTTAGATTAAATAATCACTATATTTATTGATGATATTTTAATCTATTTTATAATTTGGAAGGAATATGGGAGACTATTAGTTATGTTTTAAGAAGGAAGAAATGTAACTTATAGATATCAGAAGTTGAAGTTACTAAGACACACTTTCCTAGACAGTATATTAATGGAATTAGTTAAGATAGAAGTTATATTACATTGAAAAATGTAGATGTATGAATTTTTTTAGAATGGATATTTATTTTTGATATTTTATTAAAAACTTCTCCTGAATAGCTAAGCCGTTAACAGAATGGATGAGGAAGAAAGTTAAGATTTGTGAGATGACTAGTGTATGAGGTTTTTTTTTTAGGATTAAAGGGACAATTGACAAATGTTTCAATTTTTGCCGTAACCAACGCTGAGAAACCATATGTAGTTTATATAAATACTTTAGATATAACATTAGAATGTGTTTCGATGTAGAATGATAATGAAATAAGTTATCATACTTCTAGGTAATTAAAATTTCATAAGACGAATTACCTTATTTAGGATTTTGGATTAGCTGTAGTGATTTTGCCTTTAAGATTTGAAGATATTATTTTTATGAGGATAAGTTTGAGGTATACTCAAATAATAAGAGTTGAAAGTATTTTTTTTCACATAGTAGGACTTAAATTTGAAATAATGATGATAAGATAAAGTATTAAAAAGACTATAATTTTTTTCTTTGATATCATTGTAAAAGGGCCATGTGATAGTTGACGCTTTAAGTTATAAATATGATGAAAATTTTAGCATATTTAGCTTCAAAGGATTGAGAGGAATATATGATGATTATAGATTTTTATGTGCTATATTACTAGGATGGCAATTTAACTTATATTTATAACGTGGTGGTAATTTTTATGCTTAGGGTAGCGGCAAAACAAAGATAGTAATTAGACAAAAAACCAAGAATAAGATGAATCAATTCCAATATCATAAACAGTTGAATAGTTGGAAAATAAATATAGACGAGATTCATGTTTTTAATAGAAATTGGTGGTATTAAATGACACTAAATTAGAGATTTTATGTGGGTATAAGTGCATCAATTTTTATGCTTATTATACGCTCAATAGTTAGTAAGATAAATTAAAATCATAAGACTAATATGAGTAATTTGGAATGAAATATGATATGACTGAGTATGAAATTTGAGGTATGACTTGTCACTCGATAAAGGTTGAATATTTGAGACTAGTATGGATGTCATTACTTTTTCATATCATTGGGTGAAGGTGGAACCATATTTCTATAGAATTGTGATTGACTTACCAAGAACTCAATAACGGTATTATACGATTTAAGTGATTGTTAATTTGTTGACCAGGTTTGCATGTTTTGTCTTTATTAGGATGAAATATCCCTGAGAAAGCCTTAATAAATTACGTATGAATCAAATCATCCAATTATGTAAGATTTATTTATCTATTAGTTTTGATCGAGATTTACAGTTCATTTCTAGATTTTAGAAGAATTTATAAGTTGTTTTAGAGACAGGGCTAAATCTCAGCATTATTTTTTACTATTATACAGATGATCAGTTGAGAGGATCATACAAATTTTTGTAAATATGCTTAGAATTTATATCAGGATTTTTCAGGTAACCTTAGTATTTGCATGACCCTATAAAGTTTCGTAGGTTGTGTAAGTCACCACTATGTTAAGTTAAAATAATAAATCATGTTACATGTGGGCTATATCTATGTAGCAGACTATTAAGGATATTTGAGTCATTGGGATCGTTTGCGAATGACTTAAAGTCAGAGATAGATTTATTTCATCAGGGGAGTAAATCCTAAGAGTTCATTATTAGAGATTTCATCCTCTTAAAGTGTAACATTTTGAAATTTCTATACTATTAAAATCCTGTCATGGAGTTATATTACCGTATTTTCGAGAGTTTTGATAAGAGAGAGAGTTGGTCGGTATTCGGTACAGTGTATTGTATAAACAAAAAATATAGTATTTTATTATTGGTATCAGAAATTTGATGACTGAAGCGGAAAGCCGTAATTTTTTATTGTGCGTGCACGACTATATAAACGGGACGGGGTTGGGAAACCTGACAATCCAATTTCACTTTTTCCCTTCCTTTTCTCTGTCTTCTCTCTCCTGTGAACTGTGACTTTTGTCACCGAACCTCAGATTACCTTACCGCTGATGAGTGAAGGACCGCCAGGCCGTCGCGAGTGTAGCGCTGCCAACCTCGCCCCCATCACCGTCGCCACGCGCCGCCCGAAATCTCGCCGACGTGAACTTTGACTGGCGATTAGGGCGGTGCATGGTGAGTTGACCGACACCTCCAGCGCATCTGGCATTATCTCGCTGCCCTCTTCATAGTGGTGTGCCTAGTTCCGGCATTTGGTCACCGGATTCCGGCGAGAGAAGGCTGAGCGGGAAGGTGTCTTTTCGGCAAGATTTTCGGCGATTGGTGTAGTTCTGGTGGAATCTGAACTGATCAGTGTGCTCTTCGACACTTGTACTTCGACGTGGTATGTTTAGATATCAATTTGGAATGAGTTTCGATGATGATTCGAAGATCCAGAGTAGACACTTTGAGATATAAAATTTTAGGATGTTTAGTGATTTTGAATGCTTCAATTTGTGTTTTGTAGCATATGGATACCATGGACAGTATCTTGACATTACAAGGATCACGATGATATGTTCCGTTCATGAAACGAAAACTAAAATTTTGTGGGTTAAATAGTATTTGTAAATAGTATCCATAAACAGTAACTTGCATGTTTTTCGAGAAGATACCCGTAGCGTACGGAGGAGTATTTCGAATATGTATACTCTTTCCGGGACAGTTTTTCATCATTCGCATAGGCACTGGGTGCCCTGAGGTAAGATAATATGATATTTAAATTATGAAAAAATAGATTTTTAATATTTATAATATTTATAATTGTATGAATGTATATGATAACAATAGTTTAAATTGTAAAAAAGTCCCATTGACGGGAAATGGGCATGATTGTGCAATTAGAAGTGTTAGTATCCGTTTTTTAAAATATATATATATGTATATATATATATATATAGTTATAAGCGTAATACCATCACCATCGACCTGCAGTGCTACATTAGGTATTTTAAAATACTTATACAGCATTGTATGTCCCATGTTTGTATATATATATATTTATATAGTAGGTACGCTTGTATATATATATATATATATATATATATACGTAATTATGCCCTTGTGATTGAATGACTGAGTAGATGTTGCATTTAATGTTTTGCAATGCTATCCGAATGGACATGTGTATATACGTTAGTATGTTATAATTATTATGCCGTAGTAAAGTAATGAGTATAATTTAACTTGTAATGACATGTTGGGATTGCGTGTAATGACACAATATATGATAACCGATTAAAATAGGTTTCTGTGAATTTGTAACAATAGTAATATAGTGTATCCATGTGTTTGGATTGTAATATATTTTTGTATTTTATTTTGATTATTTTATGGTGTATTTATATGTCAGAGTGGAATATGTTTTCATAACTTAGTACTGCCAGCCTTACGATAAATTCATATGTATGAAGTCTTTGTAGAAGATAAGAGCTAATAAATGTGTTTATAGGTAATTATTTTGCCTATTATAAAATTATGAACGTGCCTTTTAATTAATGTAGGCAAAATGGTCATTTTGTCATGATTAAGTCGATTAAGAATAAATCTGTATGGATAATTGGTATAATTAGGATAATTATGGATCGATAATTTTTCTATTATACTAGTAAAGCCTCACAGGACGGAGCAGTATCATTATAATAAAACTGTAGTGTCTTTCAGGGTATGTTGAAACCACAGCAGCTCTAAATTGATAATAAGATTGTGGTGCCCTTCAGGGTATATTGAACCCACAGCAGCTCCAGATTGATAATAAGACTGTGGTGCCCTTCGGGGTATGTTGAACCCACAGCAATGGAAAAATGATAATAAAAACTATGGTGCCCGAGGAGTATGTTGAACCCATAACAATGGAAAAATGATAATAAAAACCATGATGCCTAAGGGATATGTTGAACCCATGGTAGGAAGTGGCTGTTTTTCATGGTGTCCTTGGGTATGTGCAACCCATGGTAGAACTATATATCCTGTTGGTCTAAGGAATCCGGTGTGGGTGAATGACCAGTGTATACATATATTGAAGTGTACGGTGGATATCATGACCACGATTCATAATTTACTTAATTATGACCAATTTATAAGTAAATGAATTCGTGTGCCTATTAGATTTAAATTGTATGGTAAAATACCTCTATCTGCTAAGAGTTGCTTATGTTTGTGTGAATAGCGATGAGGCAGTAACACGTTGTGTTTTATTTGGTATTGAGACTGTCCTGGTTTTCTTGTACAAGTAGAGCAGCTTATATGTATAGGCAAACTCTTGCCGAATTCCTATAAGAAATACTATTCATACAGCCATTCATGACCTCCCTTTTGTATTATGGTTTTCATATGTAGAGGAGGATCTAGAATTACCTTTAATTACAGTCACAATCGAATTTTTGTTATGATTGTGAATTGCGAAAATGGTTGAAGTCTGATTACACCTTAATAAGTTTCAATTCTTTAAGAGAGAACTTAACCTTATAGAAAAAGAGAGCTAGCATCAGCTTGAAAAAGGGAAAATTAGGATTTAAATAAGATAATGGGTTAGGCAATATATAGGTTACCTCACTTCAAGTATATAGAATCAAGTCTAACCCACCGGTGTGCTTGTAAAACGAAAAGAATATGTTTGAGTCCATAATAGATTAAAGGTCATGTGAGATGCTTGAGGATATTGTTGAAAGGCCACACTTGGTGTAGTGCAGGTCATTCGATATATTAGTCTATACGTTTATACGTGTGGTGGAGTGTACGGTAAGGATATGATGATATAGAAGCTATGTTATGAGTTTACGTTTGTCATTACCAGTGTACCTTAACAGATGACTAGGATTGCATTGATATGTGTCTTTATAGTGGTATAGTCAAGGTTTATGTAGGGGAAAAAATCCCTAGTATGAGATAAAGAATGATGGACGTGTATTTATGATTATGGTACAACGATCAGGTTATTTTGATATAGTAAGAATAAGGAGATAATATGAATGTATGATAAAATAGACTGGTAATGAACCAGTATTGAGATAATTGTAATATGTGGATCGGATATGTATGTTCTAATTGAGATATGATGTTAAGATTGTGGTACCCTGAGGGGTAGGTGGAATCCACAACTGTACTCCAAATGGCCTGTGGCCTAGAGTAACAATCATGATCCATGATGTCTTTAAGTATGATCGACCACTTGTAAATGCAATAAATTACTACCACTAACCTTCCAAGAGTGGAAATGATATACAGAAAAAATGTTATCGTTTTTACTAATACCCTTATTTGTATATATATTTAGATGTTTGAAATATTTATATCCTATGTGGGTATTGATTGCGTGCCTAGGATATTTTGGTTATCTCGGGTCGAGTGTGTGATTAATATTGTGTGGTTACACCGGTTTCTAATCAGTTCTTCTTTATGTGGCTGCAACATTTAGTTGTTATCTATACGAATAGATTGATTTTATATGTTTATGTAGGTGTCCCTTGATAAGAATAGAAATAGGATTTAAATGGACACAGATAATGAAGCTATTCATTTAGAAAATATATTGTTTGAGACTACATAGTTTGTGTATGGTATATTATGAGGAGTATTAATTTAGTTGAGATTGTTTATATAGAATTCATAGCTGAGATAGCGCTTAGAGTTCTGAATAATATGGCATGATTTCTTGTGTACATTATTGAGTATAGGCTTGTCTGTACATGTACAATGATAGATGGACATGCATTTACCTATGTGTGTGGAATTGTATGAAATGGCCAAAATAAGTAGAGATTCAGGTAACATGCTCCTTCCTTTATTTAAGTATTGTATTATCTTACTGAGCAATGTGGTGTGCTCACATTTTTGTGGGATTATTATTTTTTAGGTGATTACAACGTAGCAGTAGCAGTTCTGGAAAGTGCGATTGAGGTAAAGATTTTCTGACGGGGCATAATATATCTAAGGTTTAAGCCATTGTTATGTAAATTTCTTTTTGTGTACTTTAGAATATTATTTTTATTAAAATGTATAATAATTCTTTAGAGAAAAAAAAAATAATACTATTTTAGTTATTACTATTTATATGGTTACTTTTTATAAACTTTTTAGACAAATGAAAACTTTGTTTTACTTTAAGAAAGCGTTGATTTTTACCTTTTTAACAATTTCAAGGCACTATATGCCACATGAATAGAAATGAAAGGAAGGGGGTGTTACATAAAAGTTTACCTTATAGTAGTATTTCGTGGTTTAGGATAAAAAACAAGTGGGCACCTAGGTATACTGAGCCTTTTAAGATCCTTAAGAGCTTGAGCCCGAAGTTTGATAGTATTATCCGTATTTATTTAACTATTGAATGGATATAATGAATTTCAAGGACGAATTATAACGCCTGAAAAAAAATCAAATAAATATATGGATGTTATAAAATACGTTGATAGTTATCAATTTTTAGGAGGACTAAATTGTAAAAAAATTTGGATGAAATTGTATAATTTTTTAATATTTCTAGTTCAAGTATAATTTTAAAAAGTTTGGGGTCATTCTGTAATTCTTAGAAAGTTTTTCTATAAATACCCCATCATTTTTAGAAATTTCAAATTTACTTCACCTTTCTTTTTCTTTTCTATTTTAGCCACTATTTCGACAAGTCTTTTTCTAACCTCCAATCGACACCATTTTTGGACCACATACTCTCTTCGATATTACTGTTTTACCATCGCAAACCTCACATTAATCCGACTTCCAATGAATCAGCAAATTTCGTTTAAAATTTTAAAAATTCTTTAACTCAACGTTTTAACCAAATCCAACTTTTTATTGAAAAATTGAATATACCTGTGAACTCACCTCGATGAGTAGAATAAAATGATAGAAGAGTTTAGACCAAAAAGTCATTCGATTGTTGCCAAAAAAGTTGTTAGAGTTGTAACTTTCCAGCCAAATCTCTGATAAAATGTGCATCGGATAAAAAAAGAGGTCACACCATTGGATTTAGGACATTAAAATCTATAAGATTCATGGGGATCCATTGCCTAAATCACTGGATTCCAAGTTGTCAGCATTGACCAGCTAGCTGACCGATCAAAGGTTAACTCTTAGTCAACTCCCTTGTTTTAGGCTTTTCGGACATCATTTTCGACCACAGAGACATCGTTGAACTTGTTTCGATGAAAGAAATGTAACCGTGAACTCAAAATTTTCAAACGACCTTTCAAAGCTAAACATAGGTAAATCAAGATGATCAAGGTAGGTATTTTGTCACTTACTTGGTTATTTATTTTTAAAATATAAATCAAATATATAAATGTATGTACATTTTTCATCTATTTATGATTATGATTTAAAAATAAATTTAAATTGTTGAAAATTTAATTATGCATTTTTATGATAAAATGTTGAATGGCATGTCTTGCAGTTATGGTGTGCAAAATTTGTATTGAATTAATTATTTTACCTTGAAATGTATGCATGATGAATTTGTGAAATAAATAAATTTGTTAAATAGTATTTATGGTGGTTTTACTAAATTTTATACTATTATATTGCCCAAATTTTTAATTAAATATTTTATATTAATTATGTATTGATATGATGGTGATTAGGCCTTGGACCAGTATGTAATGTGTATCTATATATGTGTGTGTGTGTGTGTGTGTGTGTGTGTGTGTGTTTATTGGATATTTTTATAGTTACTGCGTGTAGCCTATGACGAACTTTTAAGGCACATAGGTGAGTGGTAGATGGATGTGGGTGTGTCCCTTCAGTGTATTTTGTATTTATTTAATTCAGATAAAATTGATAATATTTGTTTTTATTGTATATAAGTATATAGTTGTATAAAATGTAAATTTTTCAATTTTAGTATTATCAATGGTTTTATTGAAATTGGACATGCATAAATTTTTTTAAAAAATTAACTATGTAAACTCTTAGGTAAAATTAATTTAGGTAAGTGATATTAATCTTTATTGAGCATTATGATTTTGCTTCTTTTTTTTTTTCATTCGAGAAGTATTTTTTTTTTTTTTTAACATGCTATGAATATCAAGAAGCATGTAACACGTTTGAGTACTAAGGGATAAAATGAGTAAGTTTTTGGTCACTAATTAATGATACGTTCCAGTTAACTTGTATTTAAATTATCAGATTTTAACTATGTGATGATGCATGATTTATATGGACCATTGAAATTTTAAATTATTTGCTTATTTTTATAAAATAAAGTAGGATTTTGTATAATTTTGTATAATTTAATTAGATTTATTTTTTTATTTTATTTTTTATTATCGTCTTTAAATATATTTCAAGATTCCGAGGCACTTTTGAACCCTTTTAACTATTAAATTTTGACTTTATCAACTTAACAGTCATTAATTCTGATTTGGGGTGTGACATTAATGATGGATTCTTGGAACGCTAAAACCTTTCTTTGTATTAATTTCATGTTTTAGATTTTTGTCATGGCAAATTTTTATTTTATTTTGTTTAATTTAATTTAATTTAATCTTGATACTACTTATTTATTTTTTTGTATTCATATAAGGATTTTTTTTTATTGCATTAGTTTATTTTAAGATTTAGTAATAAAGAAGTATTAATTTAACCTATTTTTTGTGAAATTGACTTTTTGATCATACTTGTCAATAGTACAATTGATTTATATAATTACGAATTCTAATTTAAATTCTAAAATGTTTAAATTAAAGTAACTATAATTTAATAACTAATTTTTTGCACCATTGCCAGGAAATATGCTTTAAATTAAGTTTCTATTTAATAAACCATAGATTGTGTTTAATAGGATTATAATAAATATCATTCACATTCAAATCGTGGCTTTGTTAGATTGCATTTTTTTTTTTTGTTTATTTTCCGTATTGCATTAGGATCGTATTTAGGAATTAAAGATCAAATAGGAAATTAAATTAAATTAGGTTTAGAATTTTCTATTTAGATTAGAATTTTAATATTTAGAGTTCGTTTTTTTTTTTATTAGGATTTACATTATGTTTCTTCATTTAATTTTTTGTTTTTCTCATATACTTTCATTCCTTTGTTTTCTTTTTTTATTCGTTGCTTCATTTTATTCTTTTTGAAGGTTAATGTTTTGATCATCTTCAAAGTTCAACAATACAAAAGAGAATTTTCATCTTTATAAGAGATAGTTTTCACGAAGCTTAAAAAAATCAAAAAATTTTGTGAAACAAATAAGTTTGGAGTCAAAGAAGAAAAAGTTTCAAAGATTGCTAACAACCAGCAAATCATTACTCCACTCATCTTAAAGGTCATTTTATGCCTTAAATGAATAATGTCCTTTCTTGCATTATTTATGTTCCCACCAATGCCAACAAGTATGGGATCATATATGGAATGATCCAATTGATTCCTTAGTTTCATAGATTGACAAATAAATACCTTAGTTGCATGTGAAAGAATTCTTTAGGAGTTGTACTACTACAAACATATATGGATTAGATGAGGAGCAAATTTAATTAAGAATTTTTCTTTTCTTGTTCAAGGATAAAGCAAAGAATTGGTTACATTTTTTACTTTGCTTGTTTGATCATTCAATGGATTTAACTAGCAAATAAGTTTCTTTAAAAGTTTTTCCTTCTTAAAGAACTAATTAATTGAGAAGAGATATAATAGGATTTTAGCAACGCATAGGTGAATCTTTTATAGAGGCTTGAGAAATATATAAGAAGTTGTTACTTAAATGTCTTCATCATGGTATTTATCATGGGTTCTTTTGTTTATAGTGGCATCTCATGATACTCAAGCACTCGTACTTGATAAGCACTTTCATTTTGCTTGACAAAAGCTACAAAGGTTAGCTTCACATGTATTATAAGTATGGTAAAAAAGTCAAAGAATAAAAAACACAGTGTTTACGAAGGCATTGACCTTTAACTTTTTTATTGCTCTCAATAAAAAGAAAAATAAACTTATCAGTTATAGTGAACTTACTCAATACAAGTGTAGTAGCGCTCCCTCACTTGTATCTCTTATATATAAAATTTCGTATAAACATCTCATGTTTTTGGGCTTTCTCAAACGGTTTTATATATAATGAAACTAATATCCTTGGTTTTGTAGAGTCATTAGGCATCCTAGTTTATCTATAATTTTAGTAAATAACATCCAAACTTATCTACAATTTTAGTAGGTAACATTTTGCTTTATCTACAACCCTAGTAAATAACATCTCGACTTATTTAGAACTTTAGTAGATAATATCTTACATTATTTATAACTTAAGTAAATAAGTAAATAGTAATTTGAAGCACATTCAAAATTTATCTCGTGCATAAGAGTTACACTTTTATCTCTTCTAGAAGTTTTGTTTTACCCTACCATGTTGCACTCCTAGTACATGTCGAAGTCTATCTTTATCTAACTTATGGTAGATTGTATTTAAGTAAAACTAGAATTCCCTCATTCAAGAGTCCTACTAACTCTTTGCTTGACTAAGAAGAGTTTGCCTATAACTTTGCTAGCAAGTATCACACTTATACTTAAACTCTACCTTTCTAAGTGAATAATCTACGCTTCAACACGTTTAGCTTGCTTTTTTACTGTGTGGCTTTACATTATTATATTTTTCACCTAAACAAATCTTTTTAACCTTACATTAAGTAGCACATTTTGACTTTATCATGTACTTGTACATGAATCTATCTCTTATACTGCATAGTTAGTCCATTATTGCTGCTCATGAGGTTTAATGCTTCAACTTTGTGCACCACTTAATGCATGCACTATTTTGCTCTTGTACATGTTGCTTTTGCTCTCGCATACACTAGTTTATGTTAGCATTTTCTTTTGCTGCCTTTCACACACAACTATCTCTATTGTGCGTCAACTCATGCTCAACTTGTTATGTGTTGCACCTATAACACATTTAACTCCCACTTAACCTAGGATCAAGATGCAATCCTAGACTTTTGGATGTGCACCTCATGTTTAAAATTGTGACAGTATCTCTCTACATCAACAAGTTCAATATTTTTATGAAGGTTTGCATTATGACAATTGAAAAATGGTTGATAGAGTATTCAATAGAGCTTTTCTTAAAAAAAAAAAATGAATAAAAAGCTTTAGATCTATTTGAAGCAACATGTAAAAATTCTCTACAATGACTTATTCATGACCGAAACCATACAAAAGCTTATGAAATTTTGTCTCATCCAACTTTCAATTTAGAATCTCATTTATTATTTCTTGTTTGTAAATAAGCAAATTCTTTTATGGCTAACATGCTTGGTTCACATAACTAGCAAAAAATTTGTTCAATATGTGTTGAATTAGATCATTCCATGAAATTTTGTCTATCAAATTCAAGAAGGAGTTCTTACGAGCAAGAGAATCAAATTAATAACTTTAATCAATCAAAAAATGTCCCATTCTTTAGCACCTACAACCTAGTTGGAAAGATTATCAAAAGTTTAAGTGGAACAATCAAAATGAATAAATCAATTCTCGAAGGGGTTTCAACCAAAGCATGCATTAAGGTTATCAATTTTGAAAGAATGTTCACCCTTGAAGATATAAAGGGTAATATTGCCAAGATAATATAATAGTTGCTACAAAGTCAACAATCTCAATTTCAAAATTAGTAAGCCTTTCAATAACAATTTTAATTAAAAATAAATAAACTTAGGCTTTTCTATATAAGCTATGAGATGAAGAGAATAAGGCAAGTTTCCTAGCCAACCACAAGTCCATCTTAGACTACTAGAACAAGCAAAAACTATCATCATACTTAAAATTTGTGGAGTATTCGATAACAATGTTAGAAGTGAAAAGCCAAGTATAGAAATTAATTTTGAAAAGACATAAGCATGTAGCCATTTGTTATTAATGTTGATGAATATGACACACTAACTTGGATTGAACAAAAGAATGACTCACTACATAACCAACAAATTAATAAAGAAAAAGTGACAAGTAAGCAAGCCAAGAATAAGCAACCATTGGAGGAGAATTGTGCAAAGAATAAAGAAGATTTAGAGTTGAATAATGAAGAAATGAGATTGTTTCTCTCATATGAACCACTAGCATATGTCTCACCACCTTTTTTCTTTTAAAGATTGGCAAAGTTAAAGAAGAAATCTCACATTGATGTAATTTTGAAGATTAACATTTCATTCTTGAGCAATTTAAAAAATTTCATCATATGTTTAATTTCTTAAAAACTTAGTGACTAACAAAAGGCAATTCAAGGAATATGAGAAGATCATGGTGAGTAGAGAAGTGAGTGATATTTTATAAAATGCTTCCTTCAAAACTCAAAGTTTTAGAGAGTTTTACTATTCTTTGTGTTGTACAAAATAAAATGTTTATTAATCTAATGCCATATTTTGTATTTTCAACCCTAAATTTTAAAGAACTAAAGTCCACAGTGATGTCTATTCAACTTATGGATAGATCGATCAAGTATCCTATAGGAATAGTTAAAAATATACGTCTTAAAGTTAATGATTTTACAACAAATTTGTAGTGATGAAGCTTGAAAGAGTCAAAGTTAATTTGTTCATTCTTTTATGTAAACCATTTATGGCAATCGCCAAAGCAAAGATTGATGTCAAAAATAATACACTCACTACTAATATCCTTGGTGAAACAAGAAAATTTAAAGTATTTAATGCATAGAAGCTACCAAGTGATAAAATGAGTGTTATCTTATTGATATTCCTGATGATATATTACAAGATACATTACAAGATACATTTAATAAATATTACATCAATGATTTATTGGAAACCATTCTCACTTAACAAGAGAAAATGAATTTTTCCATTCAATCAATGAGCATAAAAGTTGGTTGCTATTGTGCACGCATTAAATGCTTTACCAAGCATTCCACCTCTAAGTAAGTATTCTACTTCTTTTGAGCCATTATATGTGTCATCATCTTCTTCTTCTACCATTCTTTCATCCATTGAAAAAACACCAAAACTTAAGTTAAAACCTGTACCATCGCATTTAAAGTATGCATTCATCCTAGATGACATTTTACTTATCATAATAGCTAATAATTTAAGCATAACACAAAAGAAAAAAGAATATTGAGAGTATTGAGAGAACATAAAAAGGCACTTGGGTGGACTGTAATGAGCATAAAAAATATTAAGGTATAAAGAAATTTAACTTTGATTTAAGTGATGCTAGTGTACATAGCAAGTTGCAGCTTAATGAACAGGAAGAGATTCATCATAAAGCATATGAGAATTCTTCCATTCCAAAAAAAGACCAAATTGCAACATGATAAGAGTTTGGTAAGGAAATCATTTGAAGAAGGCCAAAACGTTTTATGCTTTACTTCTCGCTTGAAGTTTTTTTTTGAGTAAGTTAATGTGTAGATGGAATGGTTCCCCATATACTATTCAAAATTTTTTTCTTATAGTTTTATTGAGATCATGAGACAAGATGAAAAACCTTTCAAGGTAAATGGTCATCACTTAAAGCCATATCTAGACATGATTAAAGATCTGTAGCAGATGGATATCACTTTTGTGGATCTAAAATATGCTTAAAGGATGGAAAAAGCTAGGTTTAGCTAAAGACATTAAACTTAACATTGCTTGGTAGGCAATCTAAGTTGTATAGGAAAGAAAAAGAATATAGAAGATGAATCTACAGTCATTTTTATAGAGCAATAATCTTTAATTGACAAACTATGAGATATTTGAACCAAGTGTTATCTCATCATTCTCTCTTTACTTATTTAGTGTTTTTTTTCTCCCTTCTTTGATGCACTTTTATTTTATCTAATCATTGCATGATTTTGATTACAAACATTGAGGATTGAAGGTGCAGTTTAAAGTTTTGTTTCTGTTTTGCTTTAGATAAAGTTATAAATTCAAAAAAACTTTTAAAAAATTTGCTTTTATTTTTAGTTTTTTTTCCCCTTTTTTTTTTTCTATAACTTGCTTATTCAATAAGGAGATCTAGATATGATTCATACATGACTAAATAAAATTGATAAGATATTAAGTGAAGATCATGATATTATCTTTTTTAAAGTAGGTTTTATTGATTATTCTCATATTTTTTATGCATTTCATGCCATAATTGATTGTAATCACAATTTATTGAATTCACAACATCAAAGAATGATATGTAAGATAGCATAAACTCAAAGAGTTTTATTTGTGAGCTTTTAGGCTTTAATTTTGAGTGTTATGACTACTCTTTATCTTTTTATTGTTATCTTTTCATTCCAACAATCTCATTATATTTTATTTTGACTACTTAGCTTGTTAATTCATGCTTTCATTGTAATATTGATTTTATGATGTACAAAAGTGATTCTATACCTTGTTTGGATTGATAAAGCCTTTCTAACTATCTTGTGCATTTGTTTCTCCTAGTTAACCACTTTGAGCTTTAAATATAACCTTTTCTTTTTTAAAACCAAGATTATCCAAAAACCTAATAATCGAACTTACATTGTCTTTATCCTGAGCTTGACTTTTGAGCTGTTGATAAGTTGTATTAATATATGTTTTACAATAAATTTAGGGGTTGTTATTTGTTTGTTGGATGTATGTTTCAACTATAATGTTTTATCAATATGATGTATAGAAAACAATAATAAGGCTAGATGTGAATGAGCAAAAAAAGAAAAAAAAAAAAAAAGAAAGAAAGAAAGTTGTGATATGAAAAAAAAAAAAGAAAAGAAAAAGAAAAGAGAGATGATTATGAAGGAGTAGAAGTGAAACTTGAATACAAGCAAAAGTGATAATTTGATGATATGTACTCATATTTTTTTAGATTCTTAAAATTCTATTTTATCCTTTTATATACACTACAAAAAAAAGTCACATATTGTGATGGAAAATATTTCTCCCGATAAATGTTTATTTGTTCCTAAATATATTAGATGACAAAAAAATTATCAGTATTCATTTGCCATTATCACTAATTCATACAGTAACAATTTAGTAATCATAACAAGTATATGTAATAATTTATTATGTATGTTACTACATTTGGCACTAACAATTATTTTATAGCAATAAGCATTGACTGACGAGAAGTGGGGACAAAATTTAAAACTATCATTGTATGATTATTTTGGAACTAATAATTTTTTCTACATGTTTATGTAGTGACTATTTTATGTGTTATTTTAAATATTTAGTGACTATTTATTATGTTAGCAACAATCTAAATAGTGACAAATCCATATGTCACTGTTAAATATTTAACAACAACATATAATGTCATTATTAATCTAAATAATGACAGTTAAATGTGCCTTAAATCATATTCTAGGAATAATATGTTTTATCATTAATAATACAAACAATAATTATTAAATGCATCTCTAACAATACAATTATCGACTCTTAATTTTGTCATCAAAATAGTATTATTTTATATCACAAAAAATATTAATTAATTTAATTATTTCATTAATTAATATAAATAAGAACACATTAATCACTAAAATTATTAGTGCAACATCATCTATTAATCATCATCATTAAATAATAAATTATTTAAAAAATCAATATAAGTGAATATTTTTCTAATATAAATAAAAAATAGTCAAATTTATTTTTTTTTAAATTATCAATTAGTTGATACAATTAAATTTAAAAACAAAATAAATTCAAAACTATCCATTGATTCTTATGATATCTAAGTTTCAAAAGATTTGAAGGCATATACTAATTAGTATTTTTAAGTGCATTAATTTGTGCCATTCTGTTGTTTGACGTATGCCAAAACTTTTGCAAGGTTGGATTTAAATTCTTTCATTTCCTTCTTCGTACGGTTTATTTTTTCTTCTACAACTTGTCTGCAGCTTCACTTTTCTTACAATACTTTTAATATCTCACTTTGATATGGATGAGGACCATAAACATCTACTTTACAAATTTTGTGCCTACAAGTAAGACACAAATTTTTACCATCATCAACAACTTGAGAATAAATTTGATTCTTTGATGCATTTAGCTGTTGGTTAATAAACTCATTCATTTCACTTTACAAGTCATAAATAATAAGTAAATGAACATGCAAAATAATAATAAGAAAAGCTATAACTTTTTCTATTGGTAGCATGGTGCAAGAAATTACAAGAAAGATAAGGGAAAAATACAAGACTAAAGAATTAAAATATAACATTTTTTTTAAAACACAAATATATATGCTCGATTCTACATTTTGTGAGCTCAATCTAAATTATATGCATAAAACAAAGCGCTATTGTAAAGTTCAACTATTAATAGCAAAATCTATTATTAGCAACTACATGCTTGAATTTATTTCTAAATTATTTATTTGTAATTATGATATCTAAATAGCACATGGTTTAAGAATTTATAATTGAGAAAATTAAATAAATTTTTGTGTTCATATTCCAAAATGTAAAGAAATTGAGGTCCTCTAAACACAAAAAAGTGTGATCCTATCCCAATATGATTTTATATTAAACTTTATTGACAACATGCCACATTTAAAAGTACTTGCTGAAATCTCCCAACATGAATTAATCTAGTGAGCGCCCCACAAGCCTCATATCGATGTAAGACCCCAAAATCAGCTAGTCGAAGAGGTAGTTCTAGTAAATCCATGCAATATGATTAAGATAGAATGGCACTAAAAAAGAAGTTGCAAATGGATGATCTTATAGATATATAGCAAGAGATGGAGAGAAATGTCATTTATTCACTCATAATAACTTCACAAAAAGCTACCATATACATATAGAAGATGGAAGTGAAGGGTGAGAGCGGAAGGGGTGTTGTTGGGAATGATTATTTGAATTCCTTATCATTTCCAACTTCAAAGAGGATGCTCCTTATTACTACTACATCATTCATCTAATGCATTACTACTTACTAAAAAAAAAGATAAATACTATAACATATTAAACATATGGTTTTATTCTAATTAATATCGACTTCTATCTTAATCATCATATGCAAATGTTATGATATTGTTACAACAATAATATGCACTCTCTCAAATTATTTTAATAAGAAAAATCTTGTTCAAATATCCAAAGTTCCTAATCTTAGTCATATGCAAGCAACTTAAAGCAACCACCAACAATAGGAGGTCATTTCTCTAATTATGCATATGTATGCTACCCAAAATAAATAAATAACTAAAATAATGACCATAATTTCTTAAAAAGCTTTCTAGAAACTTGCATAAAATAAAGTTGTCACTTGGCATGAAATGATAATAGAGTATTATCCTTTCACATTTATAAAAATTGATTACATACAATCATATACATATATTTCATCGAGACGGGTATATCTTTCTCTCATTAGTATCAACATCAAGAAGGGGGGAAGGGGTGTGCAAGAAAAAGCGAATAAGAATTCATCTCTAACTCCATATCAGACATAATTCAAGCAAAAGAACTCCGAAGGAACATATATGCTATTTTACAAAAAAAAAAAAAAAAAATACTAATATCAAATGAACTTACCTCTATATGAGTGAACCTTATTGCTAAACATCAAACAATGCCCTAAGTAATTCATTGGTTTCAATAAGAATTCTTGTTTTTCAATCTGTGCCAAAAACTCAACATCAACGTTATCAAAGAAGACATAATACAATATGTTGATGTGTGACAATTATTTTGCCCTACCAAGAGACTCATAAAAATGTATTAAATCTAGAAACAAGCAAGTATATTATTAATATATTTAGAATCCATAACTTATTTTAATAGATTTTTAACTTAATTAAAAAGTTAAAAATGCTAGACTTGCACTCAAAGACATTAGCTATCTACCAAAAACTCTACCATTATCATGACATTATATACAAATTTAGAAAAATAAGTTTGAGGGAGAGAGTAGGGATAGATTAAGGATAGAAAAATTTGACAAGTTTTAGTAGCAAAAAAAGAGAGAGAGAGATTAAGGATGCTAACTTTTAATTTGGGGCAAACTAACAAGCGTAAAAATTATAACTTAATTAAATTTGGTACAAAGAAGAAGAGTAAAGTAATCGTGATTGAGATTTGACATATTTACAATTTAGGAAATAAGTTGAGTATGTATTTGAAAAAAATTAAACGGTTGAGTATTTTTGGCAAATTAAAATTTAATTAAGTATTATAGTGACATATATTATTTAGTCTTAAAATGGGCAAAAAAAAAAATTATATTTATTGGGACATATTTGGAGATAAATAATTACACTTATTGCATTATAAATAAAAATTTTAACATCAATTAAAGAGAGGAAATTTTATCCCAATTATTAGTGATAGAGGTTAATATTTGTTTGTATGCAGTATTTATAGTGATACTTATTTTTATTTATCATAAAATATTTGTCCTTAAAAATCATTTTTTTTTTTATAGTGTATCCACTCTTTCTTATGACACCTTGTTGGCCCATTATGACATAAAAGAAAAGTCCTAAATTGATCTTGTATATAGTATGATTAGCTTTGCAGTCGTTATCATGATAATGAAGTTATTAACATTCCTTTCATAAGATTACCATTATTACATAAAAAAAAAAATGTGTTTTTTTTTTTTGTTTTATATGCAAACAAATTCATTAAAAATCTAAACTTAGTGCTTGACTCACATACTTTGGAGTGATGACCAAAATTTCAAATTTTTTCTTTTAAGAGAAAAAATCTTTGTGAAGTTTGGAGTTAAAACTTCTATGCATGCCAGAATCTAATAATATAAAGAATGATAAGAGAGATTATAATTAATTTATAGCTATCAAACCCCCATACATAAAGATAACTTATGAAAACTTGTTAGCATTTGAATAATTCAATGATTGATATTATATACTGTTGCATTCTTTGTGGCCATAAATATTATTAGGAATAATCTCTTAAAGGATGCTTGTCTATTTGTTGAGTCTTTCATTTTTAATTTTGTTCGAGTACTAGCAAAAATTAAGTTTGGTGATATTTGATAGGTCAATTATTTTATATATATTTATGTAATATATTTCTTAATCTTACTAGTTAGTTTTTGTATTTTGTAGATATTTTACTTGTTTTTTTTATTTTGTAGGATTTTATAATTAAAGATGAAGAAATGAGCTTGAAAGATGTATTTTCAAAGTTTTTTTTTAATTTCATAACAATTGAGGTTATCTTTGCTAAGAAAAATAAAAAAGTTTATTATGAAACACATTATTGAAAATTTATTTTAATTGTATTAGAATTGATAGTTTGAGTAGTAATCATTATAACAATAATAACTTTTTCTATATAGCTCCAAATTGTATAAGGTTTTCTTTATTTGAAACAAGAGATGTCATGCCTCGACTCGAGGGTTGTCACATGGCAACCATTGCATACTCTCAAGTTACACTTTATTAACAATTTAAAAAATCACGTAACTGTTAAATTATATAAAAATATTTGTTTAAAATTAATTTATATTTTAATTTATAAAATTAGTTTATAAAATTTGTATGTCAAATCATAACTTATTAGTGTTGGCCCAAATAATCATGTCAGCGACGCGCGTAAGGGCCATGCACTCACTCATTTTTTTAAAATTTTTTTTTGTATTTCTTTGATTAATTATTAAAATATCAATAATTAATTAAATATTAAAGAAAATAATTAATTAATTAATTTAAATGATATTTACCCTAATCAAAAATTTAATTTTAAATATATTTTTATATGATATTTAATTTTTTAATTAATTTAAAATTTCTTAGATATTAATTTAACAATTATGAATTAAAATTTATAAATTTATATTTTAAATTAATAAAAATAAAAATATTTAAATAAAACTTAAATATTATTTATAAATGTTAATTAATTGAAATTCATTAGAAAATAATTAAAATATTTTAAATAAGTTAAAAACATTATGAATGTGACTTAAAATTAAATATGAATAAATAAAAAATAATTATTAAAATTTAAATTTAATTAATTCTTCTAAGATATTTAATTTTGAGATTCATTATAAATTAGTTAAAATATAAAATGTAAATTTTTATTTTTTCTGAAATAAAAATATTATAAATTTAATATAATTATTTTATTAACAGATAATTATTTGTGCAATTTTACAAGTAAATATGATATCCCAACTACAGTTAAAGATTACAGAAGATGAGCACTTTCATGCAGAGGCGAGTTATCTATCATGTTTTGTGGTAATATACCATATTAGGAGGAGATTAACAGCATTACAACTTGATCTATTTTGGTAGACTTGTTTTGGGTATTTTTTATCCATTGAAGATCTACATCATTCACCCATCCTCATCCATTATATATTGTTGCACATGGTACATGTTGATGATGTCTCGTACAACAACGAGATGTGGTTTTTCGTTGGAAGGCAGATCATTTGATTTTCTCGAATTAAATTTGGTTTTTTACTAGACTTCACTGTGGACATTTTTCTGATTTACACATGCCTCAGAGTACACGATTAAGGGACACTTGTTCAGTAATTTAGACATCATTACGCGAGACGATATTGAGACAGTTTTCGATGATATTGATTTTTCTAACATATTGGATATTGATGCAGTGAGATTGACACTTTTTTATATACTTGAGAGGTTTTTATTTGGCAGAGGTGGACAAGCCCATGCAGACTTGTGGTTGTTGGATATGTTGGAAGATATCGATCAGTTTAATAGGTATCTATGGGGATCTGCTATCTTTCTTTACACAATTCAGTCGCTATGACGATCGATTCCTACATAATAGACTAAATATAAAAGGGATACAATACATTTAGAGGTATTTGGGAAGAATTTTATAGGAAAGTACAATATTGTTGGGTTACCGATTGCATTTCAGGTACTTATAAAAAATAATTATACAAAAATAAAAATTATTATTTATTCTATAACAATTTATTGTATTAACACTTTATATATATAAGTTTGGATTTATGAAGCTGTGCATAACTTGCAAGATCATATTGCGGCACGTATTAACGACGATATCCTACGGTGGAAGAATCTTAAACAATCTTTTGGTCAAAAGACTATATATAGGCTTTTGTTCGTGAGATCTATTGTGAGTAAATATTTTTAAGTAACAAATTAATTTTATGTTTAAGTTACTATTATATGGTCTAAAATATTGAAATTTTTTAATATATTTTTTTAAAAGAGCTCTAGTACCTAATGTGTGACAGCAAAATCCCTATGAAGCTAATTTACCGTATGTAGCACATTTATTTTAAGTTATTCAGTCATATGGCACATATGGGGGTACTTTGCTTACGGGTAGGACTTCTGATGCACAAACTTGAGTCGAGGACTCCCGTGCACTAGTAAAAGTTATAAATGTAATACGATTTAATTTTTAAAAATTGTTAAGTAATGTATTGATATTTCACTCAAACACATGCGTTTACGTGTTGCAACATACGCAGTCAGGTTATTCGTTTGTATTACCACCACAACATGTGCCCACACGTCATTATTCTCCGATTCCATCTCCTCATTGTTCATCTGTACCCGTACAACATTATACTCCTATGCCTTCACCACATTATTCTCACATACCTACGCTGTATTACTCTATGATGCCATCGCCACTTCATACTCCTATACAGTCACATCAATATTCACCTGCTCATCCGTCACATTATTCTCCCGGATCATCACATTATTATTCACCTACACCTCAGCCACAGTATTCTCTATCATCGTCACATCATCATTCACCCCCACCAGCGCCTTATTATGATGATGACTTTAGGAGGAGTATGTTGGATCGATTGGACACGATAGGGTCATATTACCGTGATATGAGAGATGACATTGACCGCATTGAGCATAATGTGATGGATCGATTCGATGCGTTGAGTTTAGATTATCGCGAGATGAGAGATGATATATAGAGGATTAAACATAATGTGATAGATTGGTTTGATGCACTTGTAGCAAATTTTCGCGGTATGAGAAAGGACATCCAACATCAGGTCGAGCATAATGTGCTGGGTCGTATTGATCAGCTTTCAACAGATTTTCGAGAGTGGATGCTTGGCTCCTCTCAGCCACATATGACACCTACTGTCTCACCTGTTCAGATAATTAAAGTTTAATTGTAGTACTTTTATAATTGTTTATGACATGTTATCATTAAACTTAATACATCAAATTATTTTAACAGGTAGAAGATCTACAGACTTCTACAGATGTTGCACTTGAACAGTCACGTCATAGACCTGTACCAGTCCCTCACGAGAGTCGGTTCGGTCGGATGTATAAGAAGGGTCCACATGCTAGAAGCATGTATATGAATCCACTAAAGAGAAATTGTGGAATCCCTTTTTGCCGACCACTACCACAGTAACTAAGGAACTTGATTATAGATCCCATTGCCCTTTATTTAGATGATTTATATGCTCAATATCTTCAATGGTTAGAAGACCCGGATGCTTCTATAGAGACACATTCAGTTATATTGACACCTCAATGGTTTCGGGGTATTCCTGATTCAGATGCACAGTTAGAAGATACTGTAAGTATTATATCTATAAATAAGTAATAATTTTTATATTATTTTAATTATTAACATCTACATTATTATTTGACCAGCATATAAATTAGTACATTTATTTGCTTGTGCATTGACAAATGACTTGTCCTCACTTGATATCACAAAATTTGACTATGGTTTCCGCACATTTATATGCATGTTTAGCATTACAAATTATTTTTGACATGTGCTTTTTTTTCGATCAGTTTTATTCTCACATTAATTTTGTTAATATGCAGACAAAATTATTATATGCATGGGAACAACTGAATAAAGACGCTGCTAATTAGGTCACTCATGTAGAGACTTTTGGTATACTAGAACACGTAAAAGGTGACCCTAATGGAGTGCGGAGATCTTGGACTACTGTTGATCACATTCTACTTCACCCATTGATTTGTGGTGAGCATTGGGTTGCATGTGTCATTGATATACACAAACGCCATATACGTATATATGATTCTGCACTATAGGGCCATTCTAACAAAGAGATACATGAGGCATTTACACCATTGTGTCATCTACTACCTATTGTCATGTGCACATATGGCATTTATAGCGCGAGACTGGACTTGAAAGATATAAGTATGCCATTTTTATTTTTTCGAATAACATGGTTGCCTCCACAGACTATAGGTAGTGCGGATTGCGAAATTTTTACATGTAAATTCATAGAGTATATTATGTTAAAGAGACAGTGAAATTTTAGTTCTGAACATGGGTCATTCTTTAGGATAAAGATGACACTTGATTTGTATACGAGACTATTACATTGATGATACTTATTTTATATTAGTTACATTATTATATTTTTTATTTATATATAGTTAATAATTTTGTTAATAAATTATTTATATTTTATTAATTATATATTTATAAATTATTATTAAATAATTTTATATTTATAAAGTTTAAAAATTTATAATATTATATATTATAAAGTTAATATCTTCTTAAAATTAATAATATATATAATAATTATATATATATATATATGAATTTCTACATGTTACCTGAATTAATAATAAAGTTACATATCAAAAATAAATAAGATATAAAAAAAAAAATACAACATACAATCATTCAGTTTCATTACCATACAATGGATTTCTACATGTTGCCCGAATTAATAATAAAGTTACACATCACAAATATATAAGATAAAAAAAAATACAATATATAATTATTAATTTTCATTATGATACAATGAATTTTTGCACGTTGCCCAATTTTTGCATGGGATGCGTTGATTTCTTAGTCGACCATATGGAATGCGGCCTATTGGTGAATTGACAATAATAGTACACACCTCATGTAAAATCTCCCAGAAACTTTGGTATCTAACTGGGTGAATTTCTTGTGCATATGCTGATAGAAGTGTGTCATTTTTATAGTACATAGAACAAGAGTCCTAATACCGACATTTTACATGTATTATTGCTGCCATTGCATGAGCACATGGGAGTTGCTGCAAATTAAAACGTTAACATTGACATGTATTTGTGCTTAAATCGACCACAACAACTTCGCATTTACCTATCACTTTAAATTCATGTCGAGAAACGGGATACACTGATAATGTAAGAGAGGAACAATCTTTTTCTCTAATCTTATCCATTACCGCTTGAGTTAGAGTGTCTTCATCATGTTTACTAGCTTTTTCTCGCCACTCATAAAATCAACGCTGCAATACAGATCGTATCCAATCTATTAAGGCTATAATTGAAAGAGTTCGTGCATTTTTCAGTAAGCCATTCATACTTTCTGCGATATTAGTTATCATTATGTTATATCGTCTTACCAGGAAATGAGATCTGGCCCATCTATAAAATCCCACTTCATTCTGTAAATAATGAACAGCATCTGGGTGTATCGACTTCAACTTATTCATATGTTTTTCAAACTCGCTAAAAACATAAGCCTTGGCCGTAAGATAATATTTTGCCTTGTATTTTAAACTTTTCCTTTTTACGATCTTTGAACTTGTAATTTGCCTAAAGATCCCCTTCAATGTGGTAGGAACAAAAACCATGTAACAGTCAGGAAACACTTTCCTTATCCCTTTGATAATATTGTCGTGTCAATCTGATACAAACACCAGATCCGAAACATATCCAAGTGCATCTCGCAATTTCTCTAAGAACCATTCCCATGATATATCATTTTCAAAGTCCCCAACTCTAAATGCCATAGGATAAAGTTGATCATTTCCATCAAGAGCTGCTGCAACAAACATGGTTCTCTGGTATGTACCCTTCAAGAATGTGCCATCAATAGCAATCACTTGACGAATTAATGTACGAAAGTCACTAATTAATGCACCTAATGCCTCAAAAAAATACAAAAAATTATCATCCTCATCTGTTTCTATATGTGTGATTGTACCTGGATTACGCTGTTATAAAACATAGCAAAATTATGGCAATAGTTTAAATGACTCAGTTGGGTCTCCGTGTGTCAATCTTTGTACTTCTTCTCTGACTAGCCATGTCTTATGATAGGATACATGAACTCTAAATTCACGGTGTATGACATCTCGGATGTTATTTAAGGTGTAAATCCTACTAGTATCTTGAAATTTGTCCATCACGTATTCACTAATAAATCGACTACTAGCTTGATGATGATTGGGTTGCAATTGTTCGCTTCAACAAGTATGAACTTCTTCAAAGCATTTGACAAACCAATATTCACCATTTCCATCTGTGTTAGTTACTCGACTTTGCTATCTACATCCGTCAATTATACACTTCGCCTCAAATCGATCTATTGTAAATTTTGAAATTCGAAACTAAAAATGATTCTTTAGTGCCATCATACCAAGTGTATCTCGCAACTTCTTTTCTAAGTTAAAAATATAACCAACAAATATATTATTATAGGCAGACATTGAGAGATAGTGAAATTATTTACAAACGTAGAGAGCTTGATGGTCCTGGCATGTCATCTTCATGCCTCATTAAGCTAGTCTGACTAAGCTCATAACCTATGTTCGTGGGGACATCCGTATCCTCATTGCAACAATTCCTATATTGGGTCCTGAGTGTATCGCCAAGATTGTAAGCACTTTCACCATCAATACATTGTTGATTGTGAAAAAATCATGTATAAGATCCTCATTATACTAGCATGGTGGATACTGACCATGAATTCCAACATCTTCATGATGTATAGGATCCTCATTATACTCGCATGGTGGGCACTAACCATGAATTCTAACATCTTCACGATGTATAGGTGAAGGCTATATATGATGTATCTCGTTTAATGAACAATTTTAACCGAAGTTGAATTCATTATTTCTCAAAGAAGAAATAAATGGCCGTACATGAACTTCAGGATTAATAGCTTGCAAAGGAGAAGTGCAAGATATTCTATGATCATCAATAACTATATATTCCGTAGTGATGTAGAGAGGAGCGAGATGTCTACTCACTAATATCACGATGCTGCTTGTAAAGGCAGATACACCATAGTCGTTATTGATATCAACATACAGAACAGATCTCGACTCACTATCTATGAAACTCGTTTTCATTTTAATAATAAATTTTGTTAGATCAATTCCAGTAAAGTCATATAGCATCGTCAATAATTCATGATATTTGATATTTTTTAGAATTGATAAAAGTTCGATCCTTTCACCATGGTATTTTTCTAAACCATATGATAATATAACCCATGATCCTCCATAACGAACATCAATCGGTACAATCTTAGCCATATACCTTATATATATATGAAAAATATATTCAAATATAAATAATTTAATATTCAATATCAATTAAAGAATACGAAATAATAAATTTTTAATTAATTAAATAAATTCATAAAATATATATAATAAAAATAAAAAAATTAAATTTAATAAATACAAATTAAAAACTAAAATATAAATTAAAAAAATTATTTTCAAATTAATAAAGGACAAATAAAAATGCCCTCGGACTGTTGGTACGAGGGCAAAAGTGCCTTAGGCCATTGGCACGAGGGCACTGTGCACTCGGGTTGTTGGCACAAAGACAAAAGTGCCCTCGGGCCGTTGGTACGAGTGCGTACTATGCAATCGGTCATTGGCTTATTTTACACAAAATTTAATATTTTTTAACCAATTTTTAATTAAAAAATTCTATTTCCATCAAAAAATTCATATATTTTATATTTATTTACATTTCTATGTGTTTATTTAGAATTTTTAAAACATACTAAAATTTATCTAAAATATATAGGAAAATTATCATACATATAATCTAAATCTAATTCTCACATATTAATTATAATAAATTTTATAGATATATTATTTTCAAATTAAATAAAAATAATAAATAAAATAAAGTATAAAAACTTACTTGTGAGATTGAATGATAAATTGTTGATATATTTGTACCTGAAATATTTAGAGAGTAAATGTTGAGAGAAAACGAAAATGTTCTGCAAGTGTAATGAAAGGTATGCACATCATATATTTTTTAAGTTTTATAAGCATAAAAAGTGGTTATGGAGGGTAAAATTGTCAAAATTGATTATTTTAGTAAGAATCTTTTAGGGTTGGTTAGAAATATAAAATGACATTAAAATAAAGTCATTTTGAAAAATTTTTCAAACTCATTTTGACTCAAAATAAAAAATTTTTGTCATTTGATCAATTTTTATGAAATGAAATTTGATAGAAAAGTTTCTTCATTCTCATACAATTTATAATCAATCTTAAAATATTATAATTATGTTCACAACTCAAAGATTAAACTATAATACATAATTACCCATTTTTAACATATAACCTGAGATAACTAAACAAATGAAATTGAAAGTATTAAAATGGTTAGAAACTCTACCCAAAATACAATGAAAATTTTGCAAATTCAAAAAGAAATGTGAAATTGAAATTGTGCAAATCAAGGTTTAAATCTTCACTCAATTTCTAAAGAAATTCTTGAATAAAATACATAGAAAAGTGAGAGGAATATGAGAAGAGTTTGTTTGATGAAAATGGAAGAAAATGGAAGAGAAATATGGACTATGAGAATGTGGGAGGTGGGAGGAAGAAGAGAAAAATGGAAGGGGAGAGGAGTGGATGCCAAAATGGGGGAAGGAAGAAGGTAAAATTGATTTTTAAGGCCTTTAAGGCCATTTAACGAAAATGCCCTTACTCCCTTTCATAAATTTAAAAAATATAACTTGTTAAATAAATAATTAAATAACTAAAAATTTCAACTTATAAAAATAAATAATAAGTCTTAATAACATGCCAACTAGTTATGAAATGTGTGTATACATGAAAATGTAGTTTAAGTGCAACAAAACTAAATTAGCCTATAAGATTCGAAAAACAAGTTATACAAGAGATTCATAGATTTTCTTTAATATTTTACTCACCATCCAATTTACAATGGTTTGGTTGTAATAACTAAAATAATATACATATTAAATTTTGACAAGTCAAGAAAGGGACAAGTTCTAGTGCATGCAATTCCTATTTTGCTTAGATTTAGGAGAACCAAGTCATGATTTCTTTAATTTAAAGAGGGAAAATCCTCACTTTTAAGAAAATAAGAGAGGGATCAAGATACAAGTTAAGGAAGGCAAAGAAAAGTTCTAAAAAGGCTAAGATCAAGAAGGATATTTTCTTCTTCTACCTTTATCATTCTTTCTTGTATTTTACTAATTTTTACTATGTTCTTTAGTAGCTAATTTTCATTGTTAAGGTTAGGGATGAAATTCTAATTAGATCTTTTATTATTTTATGTTAATTTAAGAAATTTTTAAACTTAATTATATTGATTTTCATTTATATTTTGCTTAAAAATTATTGTTATATGTTCAAATAATTTGGGATTGCAACCTTTATGATATATGCATGTGATGTATTGACACAAAATTTTAAGAACCATAAAAATGCCTTGTTCTTGATGATTCAAATATGAATGAATTGTGATAAAATAATAACTACACCAATTTGATTGTTATTATATGACCTTTTTGTTTTCATAGTACCTAAAGTATTTTAAGCATGATAATAACAATCCACACGAAACATTATTATTTGTTTTAAAATAAGTAAGTTTAAATCTCACACCACAATTAAATTCATAATCAATTAAAAATTAATACATGTAACTAGATTACATTTTTACCATGAAAGTGATAATTAGAGGTTGATTATTGAAATCCTAATGTCTTTTTGCTAGATTGATTTCGTGTTCTAGATTTTTTTTTCTTGGAAAAGTTTTATTTTATTGTATTTATTTTTCTATTTTAATTTAATTTAACCTTAATACTATTTATTTGTTTTACATTCATATTAGATATCTTTTACATTAGTTTATTTTAAGGTTTAATAATAAATAAGCTTTAATGTAATTTATTCTCTATGGGATCAATCTATTGGGAATGCTTGTCAATAGTATTAATTTGTATACTAGCAAGTTTTAATTTAGATTTCAAAATGTTTAAATTAAAGTAACTAGAATTTAGCAACAGAAAGATGTATACAATTGTTAATTTTTCCATCTCGATCTTGATATCAAACAAACTTAAAATTTAGTAATTAAAATTTAACAACAAAAAATTGCAAAGATGTAAAAAATCATTAATTTAACAGTCTTATTTATTATTTCATAAGATATTATAGACTTATCTATTGTTATCCCATTTGAAAAATAATACAATTGATTAACAACTATTTTATTTGGACTAGATTCATTTTAGTAATTATAATATGAAATTAACATGTTTTATTTGGATTGTCAACAACCAAATGAAATGAATCAGTTCATACGAGGTAGAGTGGCATGACAAAATGGCAATCAAACACTTCTTTCTATTAACTTAAATGCCCTGCTCTTTTTCACTACTTTACCTCACATTTCTTTTTCTTATTCTACGTGTGAAAATGAAAGGTAGAAGCTAAATTAATTATTAATTAATCTTTTAGATGCAAAATAATTTTTTTTCCAATAATTATCTAATATTTACA
Source organism: Khaya senegalensis (assembly GCA_032402905.1). Lineage (NCBI taxonomy): Eukaryota > Viridiplantae > Streptophyta > Magnoliopsida > Sapindales > Meliaceae > Khaya > Khaya senegalensis. The sequence continues at coordinate 2,098,785 of CP135555.1, read as the reverse complement.
AAATCATTATTCAACCCCAACTACCAAATATTTTCATTTAATATATATTTACTCAATGATGCTAACTACACAAACTTTTATAAATATTCTATTCATATAAATTAATGTAGCAATAATACATTGTTATCATATAACTCATATAACTTACTTTCTTTTATCATGTAAAAATGCAAGACATGGTATAGTATATAATACTAATAAAATATTACTATATTATTTATCAAGATAAATTTATATAAAAATTTATGTATGTGTGTCATTTTTATTTATTTGTTTGAGTTGATGGATTTCAATAATCAAGTTATTAATAATTTAATAACAATAAGAGTGATCCAATTGCATAACTAACAAATTTTCTTGCACAAATGGAAGCATTGCTATGGTCCACGATTATTTACTTGGTTAAAAAATCAAAATAAAACTTTATTTTAGTTAAAAGAAACTTTGCAATTAATAGTTGAACTTCAAAGTTTTACTTACAATAGCCAGTTAAAGTTACCATTTATTATAATGGCAAGTCTACTTAGTATACATGAGGTAGCAAAGCGATTGTCATAATTTTATTATTGAAAATCTTAGTTGGTATATAATTTTATATTCATCTTTAAAAGTTATTAATCATTATTCAACCAAAGGTATGCACAATTCGTTATTATTAAACAATGTATTCTAAGAATTGTGAAATATTATCTCTCCCATGTCTAGTCATCCATGACCTTGATAGATTTTTTTATTTTAATTTACAATTTATTTATTTGTTTTCATTTTATTTTAATTAGAATTTATGTAATATTTTGATCATAAAAAAGATAAATATGTTATTTTATCCTTCATCATAAAAATTTAAAAAGGAAAAATAAATCTTTGGTGGTTAATGATGAAAAAAATTCTTCTTGTCCTCATTATAGTTGAGATAAAATAAAAAGGTGTACCATTATATATAAATTATAGTTTATATATATATATATATATATGTCATGCCTCAACTTGGAAGTTGTCATGTGACAACTGCAGCGCACATTTAGAGATATGACTCATTTACATAGATTGTCCCTTAAGACTTTGCTAGGCTTTTAAGAATCATCACTCTACTCACATAATTTGAATATATACATATAATTATACTCAAAATCATTTATAGCATAGATATTTATAATAAAAAAAAAAACTCAAAGAAAAAATTAAATAAAATATTAAAATTTTAAATAATATTAAAAGTACATATATTACAAAATATCAAGATATTGAGAAAAATAATTTTTTCTAGTGAATAGAAATATAAGATGAGTCGAAGAGCTTATACTAAATGTAATATAGTGATAAATCGCCCACCCCCCTACAATAATGTAGCAATTGAAAGACTTAATCTAAAATAAGTAAAGTGAAAGAGGAGGAGGGGGGTTTCAGGAGGAAGAAGAGAAAGGGGGTGTGAATATTAAATATACTCAGCGAGTGAACTCTAAGCAATATAAAATTTATAAACTATACTTATTTACTTGGCAATGTCACATTATTTTAAAATCAGTTATGTAATTAAAATATATTATAAAATATGTGTCTAGATTTGTATTTATTTTATTTATAAAAGATCGAGTTTATTTATTTATTTTTAAGTGGACACCTTAACTAAAGTAGATTTTTAAAACCATTAATGAGTTTCATTATACTAAAAATCATGCAACAGTTAAATTATATATATATGTATGTATATATATATATATATAACACATATGTTTAGAATTTATTCATATTTTAGTTTATAAAATAAGTTTATAAAAATTATTTTGTCAAATCATAGCTCGGCCCAATAGCTTTGCCCTGAGCAATCACGAGGTGACAATTGTGACATCTTCGTATTATCTTTCACTAGGTGGGCTCTATAATAACATTCTCCCTTGTACTAATCCTACTTAATGCCAAACAACTATGCAGCCTCTACAAAGGTTTGTCTAAGCTACTTTATGTAGTACTACAACCATATGAATACATCAGCAATAAACATAGTTTATAAAAGAAAATATTTTAAATGTGTGTGTGTGTGTGTGTGAGTAAGTGAGCATGCGCAGACGCGAGCTTTCTATGGGCCATTTTCATAATCAGAATAATAAATACATAAAGTAGCAGTAACATACAAACCATAAGCCTTATTAATGTTAATTCATTTATATGTTAACCTAGCATTTAATAACTCAAAATCGGTTAGAAAAAATAATTTATTAAATCAAAGCATGTGATTTAAAATAATTTTCTAATGAATTAAATCTTGTACATAATTTACTCATAGTTCAGTAGGGGGTTTACACTCCCTTACTAATCCTCATGCTAGCTTGGATTCTCTCCAAAAGTATCTACTCTTAAAAGATACAATATGCATTTTTATTAGAAACTAACTTTAATAAAATACTCATCTACACCTAATATGAAATACACACACACACACATGATAAACATATATCCCTAAGTTGACAAATTGTATCACTATCCAAAAATTGAGATTATGACCCAGTATGCGTAAGAATGATATATTGAATAACATACATTAGACAATAAGCTAGGATCATTTAAGTATTTTAACAAACATTTGGAATGTCAATATTACATATATCATATATATGCAAAATATTAACTAAGAATGAGTTTATTTTCAATTTCAATTAATTAGATATTGAAGACATAGACATCTCTGCAAAACCATGAATATGCTACAATTTACATTAAGTAAGAGAGAGTGGCCAAATTTAGGAGAGAAAGCTAGAGTTTATAACAATTTTTCCTTATAAAACTTGGTAATGTAAGGCCTTTATATACTTAAATATATCCATGTCTTTTCATAATTACCCTTACTTTAATTAAAGGATAAATATCTAGTATAGACAAAATAATAATTATTCTATAATTATCATTTTATGTATTTTAGTCCTTATACTTAAATACAAAATTTTTTATTAACTATTAAGTAAATATAATTAAGTATAATTTTAAAAGTTTAAGTGTAATTATTCAATAATTACACATTTACATTTAGGTCATTTGATAATTTATATTATCAATATATAAAATATTTATATATATTTATTTTAGCAATATATTATTTCGAAAGTATTAGCCTTTTTACTGATAATATTTTCTTTCTTTTAAATATATCTAACTGCTTTTGGTTATTAATATGACCATGTAGATTACTGTGGAATAATCGTGAACTTATTTTGAACTTTTTGAATTTTTAACTATTCTAATATTTAATAACTATAATTAATATCTAGTAGTGTACCATAATGAAGTAACACTTCATAGAATCTCATCCCAATTGTACATACCGTATAATAAACCTTTTCTGTTGTTCAATCCTAATCAAAGGTCTATAGTTTGTTAAAATCTTATACCGATATAAATATGAATCATCGATCAATATATGTTAAACTCGTGACATGAATTTATTCATATGACATTTAATTACTCTGACAAATGATTTACTATTTCAACTATGTATCGATGTTCATTTAAAAATTTGAATTAAGTTAGTAAAAATTCCAATTCTCTATATATTGAGTCAACGAATCCTGTCTTAACCATTATTGATCTTCACATGTAAATAATAAATGATCAAACTAGTTTTATTATACAAGACGTGATTAGTCTTATACTTATATATCATATGAACCACGTTTATTTACATTAAATTCAACTATGATGTCTTAAGTTGAAGGACAACATCGCACAATAGTATAATCATATGATAAATCATCGACTATGTGCATTATTATGTGATTTATCATTATGTGGTCATATTAAAAAAATAGTTCTCTAAATATTTAATTTATATTAATGTTCTAATAACTTGACTTTCACATTACTTGTACTAATATCATCTCATGATATTCACCAAAGACATTTAGTATGTTTACTATGTGATATCGTTGTTCATTTGATTTCACCTTTATAGGGAACAACTTTAATAATGTCATTTAATAATTAAATAAATTATTTAGATAATTCATAAATGTATTTTATTTATTCGTATGAAAAAAATAAAGGAAACAGTTTACATTTATGAATAAAGAACTCTTTCTTTCATTAAAAAATAAATATATTTACAAAATAAAATATCACTGAAGCTAATAACACGAATGGCTTCTATGGTATATATTGAAAAACTCTCATTTATACTAAAATCATTCACTATTGTATCTTATATCTATCTTTTCAAGGTGAAGATTTAGCTATTTTTATGTTATCGCTTTAATTAATAGGTTAGCAACATTATCCGCTAAAAATACTTTCTAGATCAATATTTTTCTATATCTAATGAACTCTATTAAAATATGATATTTAGTTGAATATGCTTAGATTTTTAGTGTGTTTTTGGTTCCATTGCTTGTGCAATAACGCCACTATTGTCACAGTACATAATTATCGGATAAGCCATGGTAGGAGCTACACCAAGTTGAGACACGAGTTGGTGCAGCCAAATAGCCTCTTTTGTTACTTCTTAAGCAGCAATATAATCAGCTTATGTGGTAAAGTTTGTTATCGTAGTTTGTTTAAAACTCTTCTAACTAATGGCTTTTCTATTACATACAAAAATAAATGTTGAGATAGACTTTTTATCATCAATATCATATTGAAAATTTGAATTTGAGTATTCCTGATTGTTCAATTCTTGATATCCATAACTCAAAACTAAATCCTTAGTTATTTTCAACTACTTAAAAATTGATTTTACAATTGACCAATGTTCTTAAGAATTGATTAGCATGATATTGTATATAACATTACATATATCAAACTACCTATAGTCGAAGTATAAGGTATACTATACATTCGTTGCCATTTTTTATTGGTTTTTGGACCTATATTTTTAAAAAGATGAAAATTGTAAATACTTTTTAAGAGTTCTCTAGTTAATCATAGCTACTAGGAAAAAGGTCTCTGAATCCATCACCTTTAGCTATTTAGTTGAATCTCTACCCAAGATAGTTTTTTTATAACTTTTAGGATCATCATTATGATTAGTTTCTCCCATTAAGTGTGAGTTATACTCATTTTCATAGAGAAATTCGTATTATTCCAAAGGTTTTGATAATCTAGAAGAGCTCCAAACTGAAATTAGTACTGAGGCTCTGAAGATTCTTTTTCAAACTTAATATTTCTAATTATACCTCTTTCTTTTATGAATTCATTCTCTAAGAAGTATACATTCCTATTGACTGAAACTCTTTGATCATAAAGAAAGGGAAAATAATACCAAAAAATCTAACAAACCGATCATTCTCTAATTTTCTTCTAGTTTATCAGTGTTAACTAACTTAATATAAGACAAACAATCCTAAATTTTTACATAATTGAAACTAGATTTTTTTTTTGACTCTATAACTCATTTGGAGTCTTTTGAACTGATTTTGATAGGATTTTATTCAGGATGTGCATAACAATTTGTGAAGCTGATCATTAACTGTACCATATTCAAAAAGGTACAATTTCTCCTTTCCATTGCACCATTAAATTATGGTGTATAAGAAGGTGTTAAGTGGGAAACAATTCTGTTATCCATTAAGAATTCTTGAAATTTTGTACCATATCCAAAATAGTTCTTTAATTGTTTAATTCATATTAATATTCTAATAATGTGACTTTCACGTTATCTGTACTAATATCATCTCATAATATTTATCAGAGACATTTAGTATGCCTATATTTATATTGTTATCTATTCTATTTCACATTTGCAGAGAAGGGCTTTAATAAATTATTTAACAATTAAATAAATTATTCCAACAATTTACAAGGGCTTTAATAAATTATTTAACAATTGAATATACAAGGCAAAATATTCTTGATATTGATAACGCAAATAGCTTCTATGATATATTCTAATAGCATAGAGGTTAGGACATTCTAGCTCTATAAGCCTCAAACAAAACTTATATGTAGGCCCAAATATGTAGATATCAAACTCAAATAAATACAAATCATATAATGTAACATCTTGAAATTTTTATACTCTTAAAATCCTGTCATGGAGTTATATTACCGCATTTTTGAGAGTTTTGATAATAGAAAGAGTTGGCCGGTATTCGGTACAGTGTACTGTATGAGTCGAAAATACAGTATTTCATTATCGGTATCAGAAATTTGACAACTGAAGCAAAAAGCTGTAATTTTTCGTCGTGTGTGCACGACTATATAAACGGGACAGGGTCGGGAAACCCGACAATCCAATTTCACTTTTTCTCTCCCTTTTCTCTCTCTGCTCTCTCTCTTCTCTCTCTCCTCCCCATGGCTCTCTCTCCTGTGAACAGTGACTTTTGTCACCGGACCTCAGATCACCTCACCGTCGGTGAGTGGAGGACCGCCGAGCCGTCGCGGGTGCAGCGCCGCCAACCCCGCCCTTATAGCCGTTGCCACGCGCCCTCACGCGCCGCCCGAAGTCTCGCCGACGTGAACTTTGACCAGCAATTCACGGTGGTGTATGGCGAGTTGACCGACACCTCCAGCGCGTCTGGTACCGTCTCGCTACTCTCTTCACGGTGGTGTGCCCAATTTCAGCATTTGGTCACCAGATTCCAGCGAGGGAAGGCTGATTGAAAAGGTGTCTTTTTAGCAAGATTTTTAGCGATTGGTGTAGCTCCGGTAGAATTTGAACCGAATAGTGTGCTCTCCGATACTCGTACTTTGACGTGGTATATTTAGATCTCAATTTGGAATGAGTTTCGATGATGATTCGAGGGTCCAAAGTAGGTACCTTGAAATCTGAAATTTTAGGATGTTTAGTGATTTTGAATGCTTCAATTTGTGTTTTGTGGTATATGGACACCATGGACAGTATTCTGACATTGTAAAGATCGCGATGGTGTGTTCCGTTTGTGAAATGGAAACCGAAATTTCATGGGTTAAATAGTGCCCATAAATAGTGCCTGTAAACAGTAATTTGCATGTCTTTCGAGGAGATACCCGTAGCGTATGGAGGAGTATTTCGAACGCGTATACCCTCTCCGGGATAGCTTTTCATCATTCGCATAGGCACTAGGTGCCCTGAAGTAAGATAATATGATATTTATATTATGGAAAAATAGATTTTTAATATTTATAATGTTTATAATTGTATGAATGTATATCATAACAATAGTTTAAATTGTAGAAAAGTCTCATTGACGGGGAATGGGCATATTTGTGCAATTAGAAGTGTTAGTATATGTGTTTTAAAATATATATATATATATATGTATATATATATATATATAGTTATAAGCGTAATACCATCACCGTCGACCTGCAGTGCTACATTAAGTATTCTAAAATACTTATACAACATTGTATGTCCCATGTTTGTAAATATATATATATATTTATATGGTAGGTACGCTTGTATATATATATACATAATTATACCCTTGTAATTGAATGATTGAGTAGATGTTGCACTTGATGTTTTGCAATGCTATCCGAATGGACATGTGTGTATACGTTAGTATGTTATAATTAGTGTGTTGTAGTAAGGTAATGAGTATAGTTTGACTTGTGATGACATGTTGGGATTGCGTTTAATGACACAATATATGATAACCGATTAAAATAGGTTTCTGTAAATTTGTAATAATAGTGATATAGTGTATCCATGTATTTGGATTGTAATATATTTCTGTGTTTTATCTTGATTGTTTTATGGTATATTTATATGCTAGAGTGGAATATGTTTTTATGACTTAGTACTGCTAGCCTTACAATAAATTCATACGTACGAAGTCCTTGTAGAAGATAAGGGCTAATAAATGTGTTCATAGGTAATTATATTGCCTATTATGAAATTATGAATATGCCTTTTAATTAATGTAGGCAAAATGGTCATTTTATCGTGATTAAGTCGACTAAGAATAAATCTGTATGGATAATTGGTATGATTAGGATAATTATGGTTCGGTAGTTTTTCTGTTACACTAGTAAAGCCGCACAGGATGGAATAGTATCATTATAATAAAACTATGGTGCCCTTTGGGGTATATTGAACCCATAGCAGCTCCAGATTGATAATAAGACTATGGTGCCCTTCGGGGTATGTTGAACCCACAGCAATGAAAAAATGATAATAAAAACCATGGTGCCCAAGGAGTATGTTGAACTCATGGTAAGAAGCGGCTGTTTTCCATGGCGTTCTTGGGTACGTGCAACCCATGGTAGAACTATTTGTCCTGTTTGTCTGAGGACCCGGTATGGGCAAATGACCATTGTATACATATATTGAAGTGTACGGTGAATATCATGACCACGATCTATAATTTACTTAATTATGACCGATCTATAAGTAAATAAATTCATATGCCTACTAGATTCAAATTATATGGTAGAATACCTCTATCTACTAAGAGTTGCTTGTGTTTGTGTGAATAGCGATGAGGCAGTAACTCGTTGTATTTTATTTAGTATTGGGACTGTCCTGATTTTCTTGTGTAGGTAGAGCAGCTTATATGTATAGGCAAATTCTTGCCGAATTCCTATAAGAAATACTATTCATACAGCCATTCATGACCTCCCTTTGTATTCTGGTTTTTATATGTAGAGAAGGATCTAGGATTACCTTTAATTGCAGTCATAATCGAATTTTTGTTATGATTGTGAATTGCGAAAATGGTTGAAGTCTGATTACACCTTGACAAGTTTCAATTCTTTAAGAGAAAACTTAACCTTATAGAAAAAAAGAGCTAGCATCAGCTTGAAAAAGAGGAATTAGGATTTAAATAAGATAATGGGTTAGGCAATATACAAGCTACATCACTTTAAGTATATAGAATCAGTTCTAACCCACCGGTGTACTTGTGAAACGAAAAGAATATGTTTGAGTCCATAATAGATTAAAGGTCATGTGAGATGCTTGAGGATAATGTTGAAAAGGCACACTTGGTGTATTGCAGGTCATACAATATAGTAGTTTACACGTTTATACATGTGATGGAGTGTACGGTAAGGATATGATGATATAGAAGCTATGTTATAAGTTTACATTTGTCATTGCCAGTGTACCTTAACAGACGACTAGGATTGGATTGATATGTGTCTTTATAATGGTATAGTCAAGGTTTATGTAGGGGAAAGAATCCCTAGTATGGGATCAAGAATGGTGGACGTATATTTGTGATTATGGTACAACAATCAGGTTGTCCTGATATAGTAAGAATAAGGAGATAATATGAATGTATGATAAAATAGATTGGTAATAAACCAATATTGAGATAATTGTAATAGGTGGATCGGATATGTATGTTCCATCTCACTCAGCTGGGCTTGTAAACTAGTTTCTAATTGAGATATGATGTTAAGATTATGGTACCCTGAGGGGTAAGTGGAATCCACAGCTGTACTCCAAATGGCATGTGGCCTAGAGTAACAACCATGATCTATGATGTCTCTAAGTATAATCAATCACTTGTAAATGCAATAAATTACTACCACTAACCTTCCGAGAGTGGAAATGACATACAGAAGAAGTGTTATCGTTTTTACTAATACCCTTGTTTGTATATATATTTAGATATTTGAAATATTTATATCCTATGTGAGTATTGATTGTGTGCCTAGGATATTTTGGTTATCTCGGGCCGAGTGTGTGATTGATATTATATGGTTACACCGGTTTTCAATCAGTTCTTCTTTATGTGGTTGCAACATTTAGTTGTTATTTATATAAATAACCATATATTAAGTTTATATAGTCATGTAGGTGTCCGTTGATAAGAATAGAAATAGGATTTAAACGAACACAGATGATGAAACTATTCATTTAGAAAATATATTGTTTGAGACTGCATAGCCTGTGTATGGTATATTATGAGGAGTATTTATCTGGTTGAGATTGTTTATATATAATTCATAGCTGAGATAGTGCTTAGAGTTCTGGATGATATAACATGATTTCTTGTGTACATTATTGAGCATAGGCTTATCTGTACATGTACATTGATATATGGACATGCATTTACCTATGTGTGTGGAATTGTATGAAATGGCCAAAATAAGTAGAGATTCAGGCAACATGCTCCTTCCTTTATTTAAGTATTGTATTATCTTACTGAGCAATGTGATGTGCTCACCCCTTTGTGGGATTATTATTTTTCAGGTGATTATGATGTAGCAATAGCGGTTCTGGAAAGTGCGATCGAGGTAAAGATTTTCTAATGGGGCATAATATATTTAAGGTTTAAGCCATTATTATGTAAATTTCTTTCTATATACTCTGGAATATTATTTTTATTAAAATGCATAATAATTCTTTAGAGAAGAAAAAAAAAATAATACTATTTTAGTTGTTACTATTTATGTTGTTACTTTTTATAAACTTTTTAGACAAATGAAAACTTTGCTTCACTTTAAAAAAGCGTTGATTTTTACCTTTTTAACAATTTCAAGGCACTATATGCCATATGAATAAAAATGAAAGGAATGGGGTGTTATATATAAACAGAACTCACACATATATAATAAGGGCTTTATGCCCATCTGTATAATATATATCATGTACAAAAAAGTATACTAAAATTTATACAACATATACATCATCGGGTATTAAGTCCTATATATACAAACCGAATAGACCTATATAAAAATGAAGATCACTAAGTGACTACAAGTGCATCATAGTATTCTAGTGCTTTTTTCAAAATCCTTACGAGTGTTAATTTATGAGTTGGCTCCTGTAAAACTAAGAGGTGTGGTAAAAGGGTAAACTTTTAGAAAAACTCAGTAAGTAGATATTGAAAACAAAAAATGTAGCTTAGTTATTAAATTTGCTCTTAAACATAAAGATATAAAATTAAAACTTCGTAAAACAACTAAAGAGTTTTTAGAATATTAAAACATTTCGATGTTATAATTACATGCTTTTCATGAAGTCATAAATCAATTTCAAAAAATTAGATATATCAGAAATACATGTATCTATAAATATTAGGTGTTAAATATTATATCTCCCTTCATCCCCTACTTCTCACTCTGTATCAATACCTATATTTACACATATATCAAAATGTACAATTAGGGCACATGCACTCCCCTTTTATGGATGCTGGCTAAAGGGAATCAAAAATAGAAAACTATGCTAAAACTTATAATTAAAAATTCAAAATCAAATTATATAAATCAAATTTTAAAACTCATAATGAAACCAAAAATAATTAAGCCCAAACAATTGTATCCACTTACAAAATTAAATCAACTATAATCATTCAAAATTATGTTTATCCACTCATGTATGTTGTTTAAAGTCCTTTTGGCTAGTTCGTTTGTGCTAGAGGATCTCACAGAAAATTTATAATAATTGAAACATAACAATTTCGTCAAAATAATAAGTGAACTTGTAATGTCTCTATCTTAGTCCCTATACATGATTTTATGTATATGATATACTATTAGAAAACTAAACATACCCAATTTAATAGAAAATAAATGGTTTATGATTTTGATACTTTTAACTAAGGTTATAACGTTTTTCCTATATGCTATTTTTCTATACTCTTAAAAATCTTATTAAAATCATAATTTCACTTGGGAAGCTGTCCTTGGGAATTCGGAAACTATAACCTTCAGATTCTATTAGTTTCATATGCCTTACAAATTATGTAAAAATATCTTCTACAACTAAAGTTATGTCCAAAACACCAACACATGTCATGACATACTCCTACTAGCACAATAACCAATTTGCAATCTTCAGTTGGAATTTCTTCGATGTATTTCATCCTAATTTTTGGATATGTTCTTCAATAGTGTCTCTAGCTTTCATAACATTTTATGGTGCCTCAATTTGAGTTTTAAAACTCAAGATATAAATAAAAATGTGAATCAAAGAAAAAAATGAATAATATTAAGAGTTTATATAGTTTTCATGAGATTTATTAGTTCTAAGGATATCTATTGCTCCATTACTCCTCTGATAACTCACAACACCTCATAAATAAGTATGATAATTCATCCTTAGGGCCTAATCTAGCTTAAATCATAAAATTCAGAAAAATCGATTTCTAGAACTTAACTAAAATCAATAATCAATAAAAGAATCAAAGAGGAAAATATACATTAAACCTCTTAAAGTTTAAATCTTACAAGATTAACAAGTAATTAAGCTTGATTGGGGAGTTTTTTTGAGTGCTTAGGGTTAGGCAAAAAAAAAAGAGAGAGAATGAAGAAAAAATAAAAAATATTAAGAGTTTATATAGCTTTTAAAGTGGGCTTGAATTTCAATGACGAGTTTACTATTTTTATCCATTTTGATCAGCATTTTATTCATAATTTAGATAAATGTTCACATAAAAAATGTAACTTTATTTGTTAGCTTTCCAACATATTAAAAATTGTTTCAATCTAAAATTTATAGTTTAAATTATAGTCAAAATATTAAAATATGTTCAATGATCCAAAATTATACACTTAAATTATAATTTTTTTCTAATTATCTTAGAACCCTTTAAACTAATTTTTTAAGGCCATAACATAGTTAAACCAACTTAAAATTGGTAAAGAATGAAGAGAATGAAGTATGAATATCATATTCAAAAGTTATTGCTTAGTGTAATAGAGAGAAGACATTAAACCTATAATAGTGAGCATAAAAATGTAACATCAAGGCTTTGAAAAATACAAGATTTGGGACAGAAATTATAATGCTATGGTAATAGAATTGCAGGATATTACATATAAATTCATGGTGAATTTATACAAAATTATTTACAGAAACTAGTATGGCATTTAATCAAAATCAACCTTTAAGAATAGTTTGATAATTTTAAAAATGTTAGTGTTGAAATTTTAAATAGTGATCATTTGAAAAATAAACGAGATTCTTTAAATTTTTTAATAGTCTTTGAATTACTTAATTTAAAAGTCGTTTAAGGGTTCAAAAGTGACTTACAAAATTAAGGAACAAATTGCTTAGCATGGTGGCTTTGAGCAATGGCATGCTACACTACCATACTAAAGTATCTTTAGTACAGTAAGTTTAAATTTTTGAAAATAGAAGCACTAGTGCTGCAGCGATCGGTTGAGTTTTTGCACAATAAAACATAGTAAAAAATAAAAAATGGGCGCTTTTGATAAAGCAAATGAAATCCAAATTAAGTTTACAAATACTTATTGAAAAGGTTTTTAAAATTACTATAATTTTATCTCTAATAGAATTTGCTCAAAAATATTTCTATTCTTCGTAAAATAAGGAAAACTATAATAAGGTCAAAATTTTGAAAATTTGTTTTAATCCTTATCAATTCCAAATTTGGCCTCATTAAATTGGTTTGAAACCAAACTTGAAAGTTAGTTTTTAAATATTAAATATAACTATTCTAATCTTAAATTAAGTCTCAAAACATACCTTAAACTAAATTCCAAATTCAACAATAAAACCTTATTTAGACATAAAATCGAAAACTTTTGTCATTTAACTGATTTTCATACAACGAAATTCCATGACAAGATTTTTTCATCCTCAAATAACTCATAATCAATTTTTAAAACATCATAGTTAAGTTCAAACTTAAGAGCATAACATTAATACAAAAATACTCATATTTTACATTCAAACTAAAATAATTTTATAAATAGAAATTTAAAATTTTAGCATAGTTAGAAACTTTACCCAAAACTCAATAAAAACTTCACAAGTTTACGAAGACATATTGAATTAAAATTGCCCAATTGGATGCTTAAAACCATACTAAATTTTTCAAGAGAGAAAGTAAAATTTTTTTAAGAATATAGTTGGAGAAGTAAAGGGAATATGAGAGAAGTTAAATTTGAGGGAGAAATGGAAGGAAAAGGGAGAAGATTGATAGGTTTGATACAGTTAGAGATGTGATGAAGAAAGAAAAATGGAGAGGAAGAAGGAAAGGTTGGTTATAATGGGAAAGGGAAGAAAAATATTTTGTTTTTAAGGCCTTTAGGTTGTTTTAACGAAATAAACCTTATCTTCTTTTACAAGTTTCAAAAATATTATTTATTATACTAGTACAATCATGAATTACTAAATAAATAAATAAAATCTCCAAACTTATAAAAAAATTAATAAGCCTCAATATATGTATATATATATAAACATAATATAATTATATGATTTTCTTAAAATTTTAATCTTACACAAGATGTAGGATTAACATTGAGAATCTCTATTTTTTTTTTTTACATAATTTATAGATTATTAAATTGTGTTTAGTTAGAAGAATATAAAAGAATAAAGAGAGGGATGAGGAAACCGAAGAAGAATAAAATGTGAAAAGAGGAAATAATATCCTTTTGTTTGGTTGATGCATGAAATTGAGGAAATGAATTCAATTATATTTTGGTTGAACAAAAATTCCCTTTTATTAAATATAATAGTTTAGACATTTGATAATTAAAAAAATTATCTTTATATTTTATTTTGAAATATAAATTTAAAAATATTATCTTTTGAATTCATCTTTATTTTTATTTAAAAATTACAAGTTAAATTGTACATGAATTTTCATAGATAAGTTGATTTTTAATACAATCTAAGTTTGATATTCATATATGTAAAAATGTATTTAATTTTTAATAGTATTTATAAAATTCTATTATAAATACCAAAAACATTACTTTTTTCTTCTTATTTCATCTGGTAGTCAATTTATCTTTAAAAATTTGAAAAAATTAAAAATATAATTGCATCAATAATTATTTTCATATAATAACAATTAAATTATCAACAAATACGACTTCTTGTATGAAGCATGATAATATTGTAAAATAAAATTATAAATTATTATAAATAATGAAATATATATAAAAAAAATTATTTATAATTAAAATAATGATAGAAATAATAATTAGTATAGTTTAATAAGAAGTTATCGAATTTATAATAAAAATAAACACTAATTATTGTTAATTAATTCATAAATAAAATAAACAAAAATAATATGATATCATTAATTATAAATTAATTTTTAAATTTTATATTATAATTTATAAGTAATCTTATATAAATTAGTATCTATGATTAAAATAATTTATAATTAATTATTTTAAATAATTAATTATCAATTATTTAAAATAAAAAAAAATATGATAATACACACACACACACACACACACACACACACACACATTTGAAGTGATATGATCATAATTCCTATGAAAAGTATCATTATTTATCCATTTAAGCGAGTAAATATTTTTAAAAAACTCTTATTTCGTATATTTTGTCTAACTAAAGAAAATAGTAAAGATTTCTAAAAAATTCTTATTCCCTTGTCTTAACTAACTAAATAAAGGAATTCTTTTTTTTTTTTCTTTTCGCTCTTCTTTCTATACAAAGGG
>CP135555.1:2021190-2073532 GCA_032402905.1 Khaya senegalensis | reverse complement strand
AAAAAATAAATATATTTTTTATAAAATTTATTATAAAATAAAATTATTATAAAATTTGTGAAAAGTGTTTATAAAAAACCCATATGTCAATTATTATAGAGATAATTGAATAAGTGATGCGTGATTTGAGATACACTTTTTAGTTTATATTATTGTGATATTTAATATTATTATAATTATACAATAAGGACAAAAAGAGAGAGAAAGTGATTGACAGACGTTTTTAATATATGTATATATATTTTTTATTTCTTTCTATTATGTACGTTTCTTTTACTATTTAATATTAAAAGTGTTTTCCTAATAATAAAACACAAACTTTGTAGTTTGTCAGTTTAGTCGTAAGAAAAGACACTAGAGAAATAGAAAAACAAATAAAATAATTAGAAAAACAAATAGTTGAGTTAAAAGTTACAGGGAGAGAAGGGGAGGGGGTCGGTGGTGGTTGTTTCAAAACAAACCCATAATTATTAATAAACAACAAAAGGAGAAAAAGGAAAGAAAGGGCAGGGAAAGAAAACCCCAGGATAAAAACCCTAACCCTACAACTACTTACATTTTGTCTGCTGCTCTATGTTTCTGTAAGCCTCGTTTTGTATTATTTTTAATCTAGCTTCCTTGTTTTTTAATTATATTCTCAGGACTATGGACATGAACAAGGAATAAGAAGAAGAAATATTTCACTATTTTTCTGTTCATTTTATGGTTAATTGAAGCTGCCCGACTTTGTTCTTCCCTAGATTCTGCTTTACTTTTTGGATCTCTCTATACCAAAATTTAATTATTTAGAGTCTTTTCACAGGAAGACGCTCGGATGGTTATTTCTCTTTTTCGGGTTTCGGTGAAGGAATTAATTTACTGTGCTTATTTTGAAGGATTCGTTACTCCGTATTGAATGATTTGACTTGATTTCAAGGAATATATGATCGGAAAGGTGAACCGATGAAGAAATAGCTTCTGGGGAGTTTACGGTTAATCGTATTTTGAGCCCTGTTGATGTGATAAGCCTCATTGTCTCCATTTATTATTATTATTTTTTTTAATTTTAATGAAATGATTTGATTTGAAGGGACATTTGGTTGCAAAATAAGAACAGGGAAAGAAACAGCTTTCGGCTGCATTTTCTTGTTCAGCTTTGTTCATGTGGTAA
Source organism: Khaya senegalensis (assembly GCA_032402905.1). Classification (NCBI taxonomy): domain Eukaryota; kingdom Viridiplantae; phylum Streptophyta; class Magnoliopsida; order Sapindales; family Meliaceae; genus Khaya; species Khaya senegalensis. The sequence continues at coordinate 2,072,382 of CP135555.1, read as the reverse complement.
AGTTATTCTTGGGGCAAACTTGGGTTGGCTATACTGAATTTTTTGCGTTTGTTTAGTATTGCAACTTTGCGCTGGATTCGTTAGGAGTACCGGGGACGATGTCTTCCTTAAGTAGGGAACTGGTATTTTTGATACTACAGTTCTTGGATGAGGAAAAGTTCAAAGAGACAGTTCATAAGTAAGTTTGTTTTCAATTTGATTGTTTTCTTTTGTCTTCAGATTCTTGATTGCAGCTGGGACGACTTAGGAAAGCTTGAAATTTGCTTATAATTAAGTAAAGCTTGTTGAAATTATTCTATCTCAATTATGTCAAATTTAGGAATTACATGCTTAACTTTTTCTGACGTACTTTTCCTGCAAGTGAAATCCAAAGTTTTGTTGCTTTTAGCTCATCAGGGCACGATAATTCATTTCCTTATTTTCAGTTTTTTCTTTGGTTTCAGTTGGAGCTAAAGAAAGTTGAGGTCTAGATAGATTCTTAATCTTCTTTTTTGTATGTCCATGTTTGTTATTGGATACTGAATATTAGGTTGGAACAAGAGTCTGGCTTTTTCTTCAATATGAAACATTTTGAAGATCAAGTCCAGGCTGGTGAATGGGATGAGGTTGAACGCTATCTCTGTGGGTTCACAAAGGTTGAAGATAACAGGTACTCGATGAAGATATTCTTTGAAATTAGGAAGCAGAAGTATTTGGAAGCTCTTGATAGGTGGGTTTTTGAATAAATTGCTGCCAATCTCTTCTTTAGTGAATGCCTAAAAATTATTATGACAATGCTATACTGCTGAATGATTGTGCCAAAATCCTATGAACCTTGATGTGTTATGGACATTTTAAGTAGTAATTGTATGATGGTGGTTGTTTTTCTCCCATCTAGAAAGGGTGACCTGTTGCTACATACTCTGAGTACTTGATTTGTTGTCTGAAGTTTATATTTAGGTTAAGCTGTGTGATAGGTAATAATGCATCTTCCCCGCCTTTCTGCTTTCAGGCAAGATAGAGCAAGGGCTGTTGAGATTCTTGTCAAGGACCTCAAGGTCTTTGCATCATTCAATGAGGAACTATTCAAGGAGATTACTCAACTTCTTACTCTTGATAACTTTAGGTGCCTACCATGGCATTCTTGTTAATTCTTATTGTATGCTGTCACTTTAGTTAATTTTGATGTGTGCACTCTGTCATCAGGCAAAATGAGCAGCTTTCTAAGTATGGAGACACAAAATCAGCTCGAAATATTATGCTTGTAGAGCTTAAAAAGCTAATCGAAGCAAACCCACTGTTTCGTGACAAGCTTGCATTCCCAGCCTTTAAAAGTTCGCGACTGAGGACATTAATAAACCAGAGGTTATTCTTGAAACTTTAACTGTTAATTAATTTCCTGGTGCCAGTATGCTTCAGTGCAGTCTTTTGATAAAGATGGCCAGTGAATGCCTTGTACATTGAGTTGTGTGTTTCTACGTCGGCTTTGCTGCACGATTGTGGAGTCTTTTGGTAAAGACAACCTAGTGAATGCCTTGTACATATAGCCGTGATTTCCTTGTACGTATAGCCATGAGTGCCTTGTACATATATCTGTGTATTTCTCCACTGGGTTTGCTTGTTCACTTTTAAGTTGTGTGTATAAGTTAATCTTACCATTAAGTGTAGACTTGCAGCTCTAATAATTTAAGGTAACTCATACAATTAAGTTTAGACTTGCAGCTCTGATAATATTTCCTCTTGCTGGGATGATAATTTTTCAGAACCTCATTTTTGTTTTTGATTTTTACAGTCTAAACTGGCAGCATCAGCTTTGCAAGAATCCTCGTGCAAACCCTGATATTAAAACTCTCTTTACTGATCATTGTTGTAATCCCACAACGAACGGAGCTCGTCCTCCTCCAACAAACAGCCCCCTTGTGGGACCGATTCCCAAGGCTGGGGCATTTCCTCCAGTTGGTGCCCATGGAGTAAGTCATTGCATCCATCTATCATAAAAAAAATTTGGCATACTCATATGTAATGGATGTTACTGTGCAGCCATTTCAGCCAGTTGTTTCGCCATCTCCTGGTGCCATTGCCGGGTGGATGTCGAGCAATGGTCCTTCTTTACCTCACCCCACTGTGGCAGCAGGTCCCCCTGGTTTTGTGCAGCCTTCTAGTGCTGGTAAGTATGTCAGCAATTCTGTAGTTTGTTTTACGTTTTTTTCTCTGTCAAGGCTTAGTTTATGTGATTTTTTGATGGATTACAGCTGCATTCCTGAAACACCCTAGGACGCCGACAGGATTGACGGGAATGGAGTATCAATCAGCTGATTCTGAACACTTGATGAAGCGAATCCGCACTGGTCAACCAGATGAGGTGTGGATAAGTGGACAAATTTTTTTCCCTTTTCAAGTTCTTTCTCAAGTTGATAGTTGTTAGAAGTATGTTGCTGGCCTTCATTTGGGCGCCTGCTATTGTTTTCTTGTTTTTCTTTCCTTTTCCTCTGACAAAACTATATATGATAAATTGGTCATTGTAGGTGTCTTTTGCTGGCGTAGCCCATACTCCCAATGTCTATTCTCAAGATGACCTTACTAAAACTGTTGTGCGGGCCCTTAATCAAGGATCTAATGTCATGAGCATGGATTTTCATCCTCAGCAGCAAACTATTCTTCTAGGTTGAATACATTATTTAGTATCATGTCACTAAGGGTATAGATAGGCTGGATGGTTGTGCTGTCCAGTTTTTTGATAGCTTTCTGAAGGCTGTTTTTTGATGCCTCTGTGTACCTCTGGTTTATTGTTGTATCTTCCTTTTCTATTTTAATAATACTTTAATGTTCCGTATCAAAGAATTATTGAACAATTCAGAGACGTTGGTTTCTTTATTCAATTTTTCAATCTTCTGTTTGTAGTCGGGACAAATGTTGGTGACATTAGCCTATGGGAAGTTGGTACCCGGGAAAGGTTGGCTCATAAGCCGTTCAAGGTTTGGGATATTTCAGCCGCTTCAAACCTATTGCAGGTATCCTCACTCTCAACTTCATTGGAGGTACTAAGTATCAGCCTTCCTACTATTTTTTTGTTTTAAAATTGTGAAGGGACTAAACAAAGTTGAGTAGTTGCCCAAATCCGTAAATTCATATAATTCTTAATGAATGTTGGATTAAAAATGTCTCTGGCCATTACCACTCAAACAGTTCATCGTTTTACTAGAAAACAGCTGCATTTTGACTATAGCGCTTTTAGGAATTGAAGCTGTGACTAACCTTCCTTTTTTTAATTAATCAACTTATTTTACCAGAATGCATTGTTACATGATGCTGCAATATCAGTCAATCGGTGTGTTTGGGGTCCTGATGGCCTTATGCTTGGTACGTATATGAATTATTGGCTTCTGAGGGTAAATGATATCCTTATTACCTTAAATACTCTGTTGTTCTCTTATGAAATTTTTCTTTGTCTAGGTGTTGCATTTTCTAAACATATTGTTCAGATATATACTTACAATCCAACTGGTGAACTAAGACACCACTTTGAGGTAAGTTCTGTATCCTGAATTTGCTTCTGACCTTTACAGTAGGTAGATACAAACTATTTACTACTTGTACTATCTTTTAGATTGATGCCCATGTTGGTGGTGTTAACGACATTGCATTTGCTCATCCCAACAAGCAACTGTGTATTGTCACATGTGGCGATGACAAGATGATTAAGGTATCAACTTAAAGGGTATCATGTGCTTCTGTATAATTGTAGAAATTATATATCTTCATTATAGCTCTCTCTCTATCTCTCCACTTATAAATTTGGCTTGCTGGGTTCCTCATTATAGTTTCTTTTGTGACAGGTATGGGATGCTGCAAGTGGACGAAGACAGTATACATTTGAAGGTCATGAAGCTCCTGTATATTCAGTTTGCCCTCATCATAAAGAAAATATTCAGGTCAATTCTTCAGGAAGTTGGTTTTCAGCTACCCATTTTTAAGTTGTGATTGGTGATAGGTTTAGTATGTTTTTCCTATATAAAAATTAGCTGGAAGAATCAACTAGCATCAGCCCATATGAAGTCTAATATTGTCCATGTTGCTATGTCTGGATATGCAGTTTATTTTTTCTACTGCTGTTGATGGAAAGATTAAAGCGTGGCTGTATGATTGCTTGGGTTCTAGAGTGGACTATGATGCTCCTGGAAATTGGTGCACTATGATGGCATATAGCGCAGATGGAACTAGGTGAAGTTTGCTTACTGTAAGATGGATGAGCTAATGTAGTTTTAACACCTTTTTCACATAGTTTGTGCACATAATGCTTTATATAATCACGCTGAAGTTATTGGTTTGCATTTTTATTTTTTTGAGGTTCTAATAGCTTCTAGAATATCAAACAAACCTCTTTACTGGGTTTTAAGAGACTTCTCTGCCATTTTTTGTTGTTAATGTTTAACAGTTCTTAAATTATGTACATATGAAAAGGACTGCTTCTATTTCTTGCAGGCTCTTTTCATGTGGAACAAGTAAAGAAGGTGAATCCCATTTAGTGGAGTGGAATGAGAGTGAAGGAGCTATCAAGCGGACGTATTCTGGTTTCAGGAAGCGCTCTTTAGGTGTTGTCCAGTTTGACACAACGAGGAATCGGTTCTTAGCTGCTGGTGATGAATTTCAAATTAAATTCTGGGATATGGACAATACAACTATGTTGACAGCTGTTGATGCGGATGGGGGATTGCCGGTTAGTATTCTTATTAGTAAATATTTAACTTTAGATATGTACAGTTGTTCATTCAGTTCTACTCTTTGCAGGCTAGTCCTAGACTGAGATTCAATAAGGAAGGATCTTTATTGGCAGTCACAACAAGTGAGAATGGTGTCAAAATTTTGGCCAACAGTGACGGGTTGCGCTTGATAAGAATGTTGGAGAGCAGGGCTATTGAAAAAAGTCGAGGTCCTTCTGAACCCATCAGTTCTAAGGTGATTCTTTTCCTCAGTTATTTGTTTGTTACTACTTTTTTATATGTTCATTGTGTGTAACCCAATAAGAAGTCACAAACATTTTTCCCTTCTGTTTTCATCTGAAGGTTTATTGATGAAATTATATAAAGAAAGACTGATCTGCATAATTAACATCTTTTTTTTGCTTGAAACGCTTTTTTTCCTTAGCTGCTAAGAAACAGCAGAAGAGAAAATGGTAACCATGGGAGAAATGTGCAAAATAGGAGACTAAAAGTCCTGGAAAAAAGGATTAGAAGGTCCAAAGAGCTAAAAGAAAACCGCAAAACTCTACAGTAAAGCATCTCAACTGAGCAAAAATATCCTAAAATATCCAAAACCTATACAACTGTTGGATGTTATAGCTGACAAAGAAGAAGATAATAATAGAAGCTGATGGGGAAGCCCAGAACTTCACTTTTTTTTGTCCCTAGCTTTGTTCTCCAAAAATTCTCAAGTTACTCCAATCCACAAGACTCAAAGGATAGTCAAAATTGCACTTCCCCATAAAACCACCCGCTTTCTCCTTTCTACAAAGGTGAATAATCTTTCCAAAAAAAATGGAATAACAACTCGGAAGATCAATTTTTTGTTCTAGCAATATTTTATTTGAGGTATTATAATTCACATGGCAATTTCATGATTGTTTGCTTCAAGTATGAGGATGGTTATGCTCTTGTATGTGGAATTTTTGTTTTCTCTCTTTCTCTCATTTTTTTAATACTCTATTATGAATTTTACTTTTAATCTGCTCCTCTATTTTGTGATTTATGTTTCTTATAGCATGTATTTGTTTTTCAGCCATTGACTATTAATGCTCTTGGTCCCGTGACAAATGTTTCTGGTGCCATTGCTCCGACGTTGGAACGCCCAGATAGGGGCCTGCCTTCTGTATCTATCAACAGTATTGTAAGTTATGTTTTTTAATTGCATGCAGTAGTTAGGTTTACCTGGGCCATAAGCTTATACTACATTCTACTGCAGGGTACTATAGACAGTAGCAGACTTGTTGATGTTAAACCACGGGTAGCGGATGATGTAGACAAAATTAAGAGCTGGAAAATTCCTGATATTTCAGATTCCTCACAAATCAAAGCTCTGCGTTTGCCCGATCCTATAGCAGCAAGCAAGGTTGGTGGTAACAAATTCAAGTACTCACATTTTCTTTTGAATTTTGGAAGAAAACCCACTTTCTCTGGATCTGTTATTAAAAAAAAAAAAAAAAAAAAAAGAAATTGGTGGGGAGGGGTGGGGGGTTGGGGATGTGAGAAAGAGAAGAAAAAGGTTTATGCTTCTAGGGTGTTTGATATTCTGTTTGAGTTCTTATTTTGGGATTTTGATCTTGCATTGAGATATTTTACTGCTATGAAGCTTATCTCCCATATGCTATATCCTTCATTTAATAATCAACATTATGTCTTTATATGTTGGACATATTATGGGAGACAAGTAAGGTTTGTGAAGGCCAGATATTCATGTGATGTGTCTGGCTTCCATTTGTTTTTTTTCCTAATTTGGATATTTGACATGCCTCTTTGAGGATGATGGCTTAGGGGCTATGAAATCATGTTTACTCTGAATAAACCATTTTACTACATGGAGGTGAGGAAATAAAAATGCTCTTTCTTTTTGTATGATACATGTACCCCTGATAGCTGTATTTGCGTAGGGAGAAATGATAGCTGTGTAAAGCAATTGATGCTTTTTGGTTTTAAGATGCAAAATGCATGGACAGCTAAGTAGTGGAGGATTAATGAGAATGTTATAAAGTAAACAGGTATGTGATGTAGGCAGATGTGCTTAATGATGATGGATGGTATAAAAGTGAATAATATATGGCCAAAAATTAATTATGTTGAAAATGTTTAACTTGTGTTGAGCTGGCCTTGTTGTTCATTTTGCTATTCTATCAGATATATTGAAATATGGGTTTGCCAGGGCCTCCTTATATATTTGTCTGTGTCACAGCTTTGTGGGGCTTGATCTATGAGCTTAAGCTTTAAATCAGTAGTAACTTGATGTGAGAGCTAGATTGAGCAAAAGGTCTTGTATTTGAATGTTCCCATTGTTTTGCATGTGAGGGGGATATGATAAAGCTTATATAGTCTTGTTGAGTCCTTACCTAAGTTTTAAGCTTTTGGGTCAAGCATTAACAATGTGAATACATGCATACGTCAAGAGACATACTGGTGTTTGCTTTAATACATAAATCCATGCATTTTTTTTAGCATGGCACAAGCACTTGTTAGCATGACATAAGCATTTGTTGAATGTACACCTGTTCATATATTGCAAGAATTTAGTAAATAAGTCATACTCTAGTCCACATAATCACACATCTATATACACTATAAAATATGTCTCAAAGAAGTATACAAATGCAGGTTCTAAGTTGTAGCAACTTTATTGTCTTAATTGAGATAACAGCTCTTAAATTTCAGGTGTTTCGGTTGATCTATACCAACTCTGGCCTAGCTTTACTGGCCCTTGCCTCCAATGCTGTTCACAAACTGTGGAAATGGCAGCGTAGTGAAAGGAATCTGTTGGGGAAGGTTTTTTCTGTTCCACCAGCAAACTTCTTTTGTTTATATTTTGATGTTTCTAATATAAATCTACTGCAAACTTGACAGGCTACTGCACATGTGGTGCCGCAGTTGTGGCAGCCTTCCACTGGAAATCTTATGACCAATGACATAAATGACAGTAAACCACCTGAGGAGTCTGCAGCTTGCATTGCATTATCCAAAAATGATTCTTATGTTATGTCTGCATCTGGTGGGAAGGTCTCCTTGTTCAACATGATGACATTCAAAGTCAGTAATTGCAGCATTTCCATATTTGAAAGCTGTGATAGTTCATGTTTGTTGATAGTTATTTCAACTATTTTCTATGACATCTAGTGAAATTCCTCATGAATGAATGAAATTGGTGCTGCCTCTCAGGTCATGACAATGTTTATGTCACCACCTCCTGCAGCCACATTTTTGGCATTCCATCCACAAGATAATAATATTATTGCCATTGGCATGGAGGATTCTACAATTCAAATATATAATGTCAGAGTTGATGAGGTGAGGCATTTCACTTGGTTTTTATTTTTATTGTTAGTCTTGTTTTATAGATTTCATTGTATAATGTGTTAAATGATATGGTTTACTTATATTAGAAGATGATAGTAATCTATTTTATGCTCATTTGTCAATTCTCTTTACAAATTTGATGGCAAGAAAGAAACTTTATTCAGATGATAGGATTACTCTATTCAGATGATAGGATGAGATTACTTGAAATGAAACATCTTGTGGTTACTGACCTGTCTTTAGGAATTAATGGGTAAATACAATGATCTAATTGTTGACCCCCTGATTATCTTTTGCTTTGTGCATTATGTATCATGTGGAAGCATACTTAATCTTGGATATTGTTGGCAGGTTAAAACCAAACTTAAGGGACACCAGAATTGTATAACAGGGCTTGCATTTTCCCAAGCGTTAAATGCACTGGTGTCTTCAGGGGCTGATGCACAGGTTAATGTTACCAATGTATATTGCAATATTATATATTACTTCTTCCACCTCATTATTAGTTGTAGTATTTCTTTCGCTCTTAAAAGCTTACATGCTTACCCTCATCTCTTTCTGAATCTGTCCCCTATTTTAATGCTTGTTTCCTTTGAGACTGAACCCCTTTTTTCTTCTCTTTAAAATTAGCACAAACTTTGAAAAGCTTTTACTAGTAAAATGGACTTTGGATCCACTGTTCAATAGTTTCTGAGATTTAGGTTGGTTAGATTTGTTTCATTAAGCTTGACTGGGTATTGGCTTTATTTGTTTGGGAGGGGAACATTTCCTGTGTGTATTATCTTGGGCGTACCCAGGTAAGTGAAGAGACTTAGGAATTTTTGAACAATTATACTGTTTATAGTAGATAGACTTAGTTGTTTTTCTAGTGCTCATTGTTGGGTTGTTTTTCATGTCCATGTAAATTCTGTTTCACTGTTGTAACTTATATTCCTTGTTGATAAATTTTATTGTTTCATGTCAAAATGAAAATAATTTATTAAATATCTTTCCTAAGATTTGTGATAATTTTATTTTGTGGTAAGTTTTGTAAAATAATATACTTATCTTCTCTTTAACTGTAAATTAACTAACTAAAAGATAAATATGCTCTTGATTTATTTATTCTTTATGAGTGAAATCTTATACTTAGTCTTATTTAATTTTTAAAGTTTGTTATATATATTTTATAAAACAAATATAATGATATTTATTTAAAAAGATTTTAATTATATACACACAAACACACATTAATTCTCTAATAAATTAATTTTGAGTTATTTATTATTCCATATAAGATTCATAATTTATATTAAGAAAATAACTTTATTACATAAATTTCAAATGGTGTTAATTAATAAGTATATATTTAGAGTATATTTATATAACTATAATTGTATTTTAAACTTTTAAGAGTTTAATATAAATTATTTTTAAAATAATATGATAATATATTAACAATATATATTTTAAGTTAATTAAAATTTTATAGTATTAAAGTTTTAGAATATAAATTAGTATCTAATATAAATAAATTCAAAAACGAAAAAAATGAAATAAAGATGAGTAAATTATAATTTTAATTATGAAGAATAAATAAATTAAAGATATATTTCTCTTTTAGTTAATTAATTTAGGGTCAGAAGGGAGGTAAGTGTGCTTTTTCAAAAAACTTACCACAAAGTGAAATTACCACAAATTTTGGGAAAGTTATCAAATAAAACCCAAAAAAAAGAATTTAGTTGGACTTGATCTGAACAAATTCATAATCTTAAGCCTTATTCCAAATTATTTGCTAGCTAATTAGTTTCAGCTTGTGTCCTAACTGGTTGACTGGTTATCGGTTAGTGATTCCTTTCTCTCTATCTATACGAACTGTTGTCATGACTTGGGTCTTTCATAGAATCAACCAATCATCATCCTCTCCTTGTGGTCTTGGGAAAGTTGGTGCATAAATTCGGACATTTGGGCTATATGACATGCTGCTTTTATATGAACTTATGCTTGGATTGTTTCTTAAGTGTCTCTGTGTGCCAATTATACTACATGCATTTATATATTCCCATCTTCAACAATGCCCTCTGAAGGATACAACCTCCTTCCCATAAATTAATCTATAAATGAATAGTTCACAATTCCTTACCCCACATTCTCTCTAGCTTTGTACATTGTGCCAAGCGAAGTATATTTAGCATTTAGCTATTGATGTTTTTATAGTGGGTACTGTTGAGACTGGCAAATTCTCGTTCACAAAGGCTGATGCACTTGATTAATAATTATGGAGAAACTGTTGAATTGTGCCTTATCCTCTTTTTATGACCAAAGAGTTTTTTTTGGTTTGCTCCACTCTAAATTTCCAGTCTTATCATTTTAACTCCTGAGAAGAGTCTTCTGTAAATCTTATTCTGATTTTTATACCAAGTTTTCTATTCCATATGAGGTCTTAACTAATCATTTTTTCTTGGAAAATCCAGTATAGTTTTTTAAGCATTCGGCATCTAAGTCTAAAAAGGATAAAAAGGGAAACGTATATAGTTGAATGTTCTGTTATCCTGATTTGTAGGAATTGATGCTGAACTATATAATAGTTGGCAAATGTTCTTTTAATTTGAATTTTATCAATAGAATGGGTTTACAAAAGGTGAACAAGCTATCCAGAAAAACTAGGATCAGCCCGGCAGTAATATCCATATTGTTACAAAATGAAAAGTATTCCACTCAACATGGAAGAGTATACAATTCTCCAAAACAAAACACTATATACAATCTTAACTTCAATCCCTTCTGAAATAAAATTTGCAAAATTGAAATGTCCTGAAATTCTGTGTTGAGCACTTGCATGGTTTTGGTAGTCGGGAGAAAGTGGAATTTTTATGGTAGTATTCTGCTGTATCTTTTTTTGTGTGGTTTGGGTAGAAAGAAACATTGGAACTGTTGAATGCTTGAATGTGAAGATGTTTTGCTAGATTCTTTAACAGCTTTAGTGTGGCCGGTGGAAATTACCCATAAAATATCTGTTAGGTGACTCTTAATATACACAAAGGATACTGCTCAATGCCCCCTTATCATGTCTGGTGGACTTTTTGGTCCATTTTTGTATGTTACACTGTTAATATACTTTCATTTTTCTGTTTATTATATGCAAAGAATAACAAATTGAGGTAAGAATATTGTTTGTAGACTCTTGTGCTGAAGTGTCAGTTAATAATCAAAACAAATTATCTTGTATATTCAAATAATTTGATCAAGAAAAGTTGAGTGTTGTTGCTGGCTGAATCTACGAGGCATATTGTCAAACATAGCACATGGATCTCTATGCAAGGCATCTTCATTATTGCAGCCTTAACAACTTTGGTTATGAGTTGTATCCCTTTAAGTTCAATGCCTTGGGAATTTTTTCCGTGTGTTCCCCAGTACCAACAAAGCCTTAAACTATTTTACTTCTAAGGTAATTGGCTAACAAGCAATAGAAGATTTCTTCCAAGTACCTCAAGAAATCCTTTTTGAGCTGAAATTCTATTGATACCATTCCGTTGTCACTTATGGTGGTGTGGCTAGTTTGTTCAATCCGTGGTCTGATACAGTATTGCCCTTCTGGTTTTGTTCTTCTAATTTTTAAATTATTTCTCTCTTCTTGCAGCATTTTAAATTAATTTTTCCATTCAATATTGTGTATTTTTGGGTTGTGCTTTACCCAGCTATTCTGATACATGTGCTGAACTTTTTCTGGTGTCTTCTCGAAACCTGTTGTGATATATGATTGAAACTTTCTGGAATTTTAAGATTTCCTGTGAAATCTTGTTGCTGATTTTGAATAGTCCTATGCAAAATATATAATGGAACACATACTGATTTTAAGTAGGCACTTGTGTCGCTTTTTAGTTATAACATACTAATTTTGGGATTTGTGATTTTCACAACACAATAATTTATTTGTACTCAATTTTGGGTGCAGCTATGTATGTGGAGCATTGATAAATGGGAGAAACTGAAATCAAGGTTCATACAAGCTCCAGCTGGTCGTCAATCTCCTTTGGCAGGAGAAACTAAAGTCCAGTTTCATAATGATCAAACTCATCTGTTGGTTGTCCATGATAGCCAGATTTCAGTATATGACAGCAAGCTTGAATGTTCACGTTCAGTAAGTTTTTTGCTTCATTGTTATCATTTCAGAGTTTCATCAGCTTCATGTTCAGCATATCAACCAATTTATTACTTATGGGACTGTGATTTATATTTTGCAAGGATATGTGTGGAAACATAGACTTGCCAAATCCCATCCTGTTTTGTGCAAAGATACATTAGTTTTGTAGTTTACCTGTCGTAATTGTAGTGATCCTAACTTGAGTAGCAAGAACAAAATATATTTACTACTAGTTATAATGAATTTTGTGGACATATGCTAGAGGCCTTGGCCCTGCAGACGGCTTATTTCTCTTTGTGGGAAAGATTTAGTGCTGGCATTGCAAATATATATGGCAGTCTAAACTTAGTGCATTTTACATTTGCCTAGCAAATGAGAATAAATGAGATCTTCTATGCTATACTTAATAAACCAGCTGATTAAAGTTCTCCAGATTACTTAGTTATTCATCTATTTATTGTCATTATTCAATAGCAGTCTTATATTGCATTTAGGATATTATAATATCACTTCTGCCATCCCCTTTCTTGCAGTGGTTTCCAAAAGACACACTCACAGCTCCCATTTCAAGTGCAATATATTCATGTGACGGTTTACTGGTTTATGCTGGTTTTTGTGACGGTGCTGTTGGAGTTTTTGATGCGGATAGTTTGAGGCTCAGAAGTCGAATAGCACCTTCTGCTTACATACCTTCCTTTGCCAGGTATGTGGCATATTTATATTTAAATTCCTATAAAGCAGTTTGAACATTATAGTGCTAGAATGAGTTGTTATTGACTATTTTTGTGGCAGCAACACAGTCTATCCTTTAGTTATAGCAGCTCATCCGTCTGAGCCAAATCAGATTGCACTTGGCATGAGTGATGGGGCTGTCCATGTGATTGAGCCGTCTGATGCAGAGCTGAAGTGGGGTAGCACAGTTTCTCAGGATAATGGTGCCCATCCTTCTAGTTCTTCAAATCCTCCTTTGAGTGGTCAACAATCAGATCTCCCTTCTAGGTAACGCGGACATAGAAGAGAAGTAGCTACGTGGAGTATAAGAAAAGATTGAGGCACACTTGTTTTTTTGTCTTATTATATTTTGAGTTTTGGATGATCCATTAACCTTTTGCTCTAATCTATTGCTCTGAGTCATGGCGTGTTATAAGTGCTGTAAATCTATTTTGGTTTTTTTCTATTTTGCCCGTTGAAGTTACGGAGAGGATATAATATTATGTTGCTGTGAGCCAGCAAAAACTGGAGCAAATCCACAAGTTGATGTGGTAGCTTGAGGAAGTTTTCCAAATTTGTGGACATTTATGTCTGTTTTTTTGACTCCGACGCTCAGAGATACAGTACCAAAACAGCGTCTTTTTGTTTTTAATTAATTCTGAGAGCTGTCCTCTTTTTGGAGGATGCTGATGGACCTGGACCTGACCCACCATGACAGTCTTTGTTAGTTGTACAGTTAAGCTATTAAATCTCAATTTCATTATATTTGTGATAATGCGTGGATGTATTTAATAATGCCTACTAGCAAAATCTCTTAGTAGTATGGTTGGATAATTTTAATTTTAATTTTAATTTGTTTAGAATCAATTCATATTGTTTTGGGATTATGCTATAATACATAGAATGTATGATACATCTTAACATTTTGTTGCATTTTTCATAAGTTGAGAAATTTTTTTTTTTAAAAAAAAAAATTACTATTATAACAAAAGAGTTGGATCGTAAAGAGAATTGGCAAAAGTTTACAGGTGTATAACCATAGATTGTAATTTAAAAAATTAGCAAAAGTTTGGAGATGTGTATCCATTGCTACTTATTGAATTACAATCATGCTATTTAGAGATTGTGGATTGGTCAGATTTAATAATTATTGTGTAGATATTGTCCGTTTTGAGCACATAGTCCGTCACGGATTTGTTTTTGAATTTTACAATTTAAAACGCGTCTATTTAGTTACGAGAACTCAAGTTATATATCATATAACTTAAATTCATCTGTTAGCGATGTGGGATGTGATATTTTTTCTTCTCTTCGAACCTCGCGTTCTCGTGAAAGGGTTATACAGAACATTGGCAGTTTGTTAGCTCAAAGTTAGTGCTTTAGTGTTTTTTAAACTATAAAATGTTGTGATATAAAAGTTTTATATATTCAATATTTATTAAAAATAAGTAAATTTTATTAAAAATTTATATTATTATTGCTTTTCTTTCTTGTAATTTTGTATTTAAAGTACAGTAAATTATCACCAACAAATATTAATGTAAAATCAAAAGCGATGGATTTTTGCATACATTATAATTTTACTAATTTTTGTTGAGATTAATTAAACAAATTCATTTTGTACTTGGAATTTTTTTTTTTTAAAAAAAAAGTTCATTATCTGATAAAGCAACTGCATAAAACATAATCTCAATAATGCCCTTTTTTTAATTATTTCTACTAAAATAAATAATTAGTTAATATTAAAAATATTAAATAAAAAAAAGAAGAAATTGTCTAGGTTGACTACTTATGCAAGTGATTTTGGAGTGATCATTAGTGTTATTGAATATCAAAATCAAAACATTTAATTGTTGAGAAAATTTTCCGCAACAATATTAATTTATAATTAATTTTAAATGTTAGGTTAAAATGTAATAAAAGAAAGAATAAAGGCATTAAGTGATAGTTTACTATTAGATTGCGCGAAAATAAAATAAAGGAGCATAAAAGATATTTGACAGTATTTGAGGAGCTCGGGTTTTTCTTCGATGAATGCTGTCTATATGTGCAGTGACGTGTGCCAACGCGTAGGACCAACAGAATACACACAAGTGTTCTTTCGTTCTCCAACAATTTGACATGCATAGAAAAACTTAGTATATAGAAAAATAAGTTGAAATCCACAACTTTCAACATAATCAAATTTTTAAACCATAAGTTAGACATTAATGCGTTGGACAAAGACATTAAAGTAAAATAGCCCGTGATTTTTTTTATTTATTCAATTTATTTTTTTTTATAACATATTATATTCATATATTGATAAGTGTTATATTATATATATAATAAGTAAATTTAAATACACTTACGTATGTATGTATGTATGAATGTTTATGTATATATATTGAAAGAATGATTATACAGTATAATATGTAACAATTATAAAAATTTATAACATGAATTATTTATATTTAGAAACTAATATATATCATGTGTGTGTGTATGAAAAACATCCATTATGCTATCTTACAATAATTATGTTTATAATTTATTAATATCAAATTTGGATATATCATTATTTATATGAGATTTAAAATAATAATTTATTTTTATGATAATTAAATTTGATAATTATGATAACAAAATTAATTTAATGATAATAATTTAAAATAATTATTTTTTTATTTTTTTTTTAAAATTAATTATAGATCTTAATTTTGATTTTTGGTAACATGAATAATAGATAATAACCAAATTTATCTGTATATTAATCAAAATTAGCTACCAAATTTTCTAAATGCTGGACAGCACATCAATTGCTTAGTTGCAAGATTCTCAGAAAAATGACTTGGCTAATTAAGGAATCACTCATATCAAGCATGCAGCACAATACGTGTCTTCCAGCAGATAAAATATCCAATATTAAGATTACAAGACTAGCTAAATGGTAGCTATAGTTTTGGCTCAGATACATGCACATTGTGTTTGCCTATGGGAACAGTATCTCACCCCATAAATCCTAAACAAACTTACTGGAAACCCTGTGAGCCACGCAGGCATGCCTCGCCAATGGACAAAGTTCCGTATTGCTTCAAGATTATGAACTGATTCTAGAAAGAGATTAAAACAAAATGCTGTAAACTTGGATTGGGCCATTGCTTAAATTTAGTACTGTAGAAAATGTTCCACATGAATTAGAAGGACCATGGCTCGCATTAAAGAGTTATACAGAAGAAGAATGATGTTAAGGCAATAGGACCCGGATATGATCCAGATATCGGCGTTTTAATCCAATTAAAATTTTCAGTTCCCGACATGACCTAGATTATAGGATCAAATTCAAGTCTAGTCAGCTTACCAGTATCCAAATTCTTTTTCTTTTGCATTTTAAATCCTTTGTGAAATTAAGATATCAGACAGAGAGATTAAAAGTCCATGGGTGCATAGGATTTTTGGTTCTCGATCCTATCTTGTTTCTCATCAAAATTGTGGAATCTTTTATGTCCTCGCCCGTGAGCAATAGCCTTTGGCCAAACCACATCCATTGGCTCTGGTTCCTTGTTTAATTTATATATACAACAAAATATATAATTAATTACACTGTACTAACAAACATAACCAATGGCAAAGCGGGGTGGAAAAAAGACAAAAAATGGAAACACATTTGTGAAATTGGATACTTATGATAATGCAATCTTATCTTCTGGTAAAGAATTTGAGCACAAGAATTGGAAAAATCCATATAAACCAGCAATGATCTAACAAGAAGTTGAAAATGGAGATTAGGACACTTCTTCATATGGGTCTGAAACAAGTCTCTTTCAATTATGTCTAGCTAGGCCTACATGAAATGCCATTGTTAATATAAAGACCATGATATATATGTTAAACACAATACAAAATAAGTTAAATACAGAGTAAGCATTACTGGATGCTGAGCAAATATCCAAACTCTGTGCTGCCCAACATTAACAGCACTTTCAGAACTAGTAGCATTCTGTCACGAAACGCTGGCTGGACGTCAAGACAGAGGCAGGAAAACAGCATAAAATAGCCCAAATGTAAGTCTAAACTTGGCTCAACTTCTAGAAGGTCGAAGAACTCAAAATATCTTGCATTTGAGGGAAGAATTGGAGGGATTTTTCAAACATTTGAGTTTGAATTTTCCCTCCCATTTGCCTAGAAATTGTAGAAAAGATCTTAGCCATCCAAAGTGCCTTTTGTAAAACAAATCTTAGCCCTCCATTCCACCAACCTTCAACTATAAATAGGCCTCATTTTCTTAGGCCAAAGCATCCACAAAACTTGTAAACCAAGTAGTCCTAAAGAGTTGTAAAGTTTTGTGGTCTTTTAATCTCTTCATTCAATTCAAGCATTCTTATTCAAGCTTTTTTGCAATTTCTTGCTTTCTCTAGTCTTTCAAGCATCTTAGTGTGCTAATAATTATCTTCTGCACAACAACAAAGGCTTGCTTAGTGTAGGAGCGAAAGTTTCACTTGCTAAGCACCGCACGGGTCCTACAAAAATCAAACGTCCCGTGACAATCCACTCCTATTTCATACTCTCCCAATATCTCCTGAAGAGCAACTAATTTGGAAGAATGATAAAGTTTATGCAATTCAAAAATGATGTGGGAACTTTTCAGGAAAGAACTCTAACAAATGGCATGAAAGTGATTCCGGAATCTTGTCACCAAGGACAAGCAATGGATGACTACATAGGTACTGTAGTGCCTGAAACATAAAACATAGTACACAACTCATTTACCGTAAATCTGATTTCATATAAAGAGTTAAAACAACCAACGATAATACCACATATGTATCAAACATCGCACATTTAACCCATGCACAATGAATGTCGCAGCTGAGCACCTATACATACTGAAATTTACATACATTGGAAGCAATCGCTTATATGCAGGTCATTTTTATCTATGTGTCAATACATAACTATTTCTGATAGTATATAAGTTCTAAATGATCCCATTCATATTAAAATGGTACCTATGCCTATGAGATGCAAGTTTTCACTAAAACCATTTCCCATGCGAAAATATAATATTATAAATATTGGCATGTACAAAATATTTTATTTTCGAATTTCCTAATCATGTGATCAGTCCTGGGTAGTATGACTGGAAATATGGCCTACTCAGTCACATTTAGTGACTCTTAAAGGGAGATAGGGCCCAGCCTATGGTTACTCAAATCAACCTGTGATCCTTTATCTCATAATAACAAATTATGATAGCTCCCACTCATCTAAGCAGCTAGTTTCACATTTCCATCTTAGAAGGTTCCTACCGACGCTGCATAACGGCCCATTATTTCCTCGTCATACTTTCCCCACAAGTTCAATTCATAAACAACAATTTTCAAAAATCTATATTTTGGAAATCCACCATTTTCTAAGTATCTCGTGCCAATACTCATAGCGCCATCAAATCACTCTTCATTTCTTTATAAAATTTATCAACATAACATTGTCCTTTCAAAACCATGTTAATGCATACAAAATGTACAAAACATTTATTTTCGTTAAAATCATAGATTTTTTTTTTTAAAACATAATATTCTATGACAATGCATTTTTTTGAAACTTATGCAAGATACCACCATAAGTCTGAACCTTTCACTGTCCATAACATAGTCGCATGTATATGCAAGTTCACAAACACAAGAAACCATATAATATCAGCAATCATGCACATATGCTTATAGGGTGAACTTTTCAATAGTTATGGATAAATTAGATATCGGGTCATAACTACATAGATACAATCTTAATCCCTACTCCTGTCTCATAATCTGAATTACATATTCTCGCAGTTCACAACATACCGCTATTTAATGGATTGTGCATATTCTTGGTTCATACAAAAAATCAGTTTCAGAGCTATCTTCAAAACTAGCTACTGGGTAGGGAGTTCTAGACTCAATAACACAAATTGAAAGGAAGTTTATCCGTATTATCCATAAATTTTCAAACATTTTTTATAAAATCTTTCTCAACTCATAAGTTTCTTTTTTTTTTTTTAAATATGCCTATTTGCTTTAGAAATCCATGAAATTACACATGCTAATGAATATATCATTTATTGCCACGGCATAAGAGAACATGCATTACACCAACAATACAAGCAACATCAATATAGAGGCATTCATGTCAAGGGCTTTTAAAAACAGGTATGTTTAATACACACACCTCTGCCATTGCATATTAACGAACGTGGAATCATCGTCAATACTTTTCCAAGAACATGCGTTGCTCTATCAATAAAAATTATAATCGGGGTAGATGCATTCATACCAAATTAATAGACACAAAGGACCATTTGAATAGAAACTATCCAATAGAATCGTACTATTGAACCAATTGAGTAATTCCTCTAAATTTTCGGCAACAACCAATCGAACACCACAACCCAAAAATAAGTTATCAAGGCACTTAAATGTCCTATCAATATCTTATTTATCCTTTCTAGGGCATGGTATTAGTCACACATACAATGCATAAGTCACTTTACAGCTCCCCTATCAACCACTAGTTGAATAAGAGACACCAAACAATGTATACACAAGTCTAATCCACACATATAATCATAATAAAAATTTTATTACTGCTCATGAACCTAACGTATACCAAGCGAATAATAACAAACATACCAATAAAAGAATAACATCATTATCCGCATGACAGAATTTTTCTTCATTCCAATTAATGCAATACAGCATATATATCATGTCATCAGAACATAAGATGCCCATTTATCTTTGTGTATGCAATGTGACCAGTACCACGGCACATATTGCAGCATAACAATCATCAATATCATGTATTTAAATAATACGCGATATTTATGCAGTCATTTCAAGGTAGTAACTAATCAAGGTGCACAACAGGAAACTGCCCTTAATTTTTCATACCAGACCCGAGATCAAGTACCACTAAGGTACATGACAGACTACATTCGTACCACTAAGGTACATGACAGACTACATTCGTACCACCAAAGCACATGACAAACTACATTCATAACACTAAAGTACAGGATAGACCACATATGTACCACCATGATACAGACTGCTGACACACCATCCAGGTGTAAATCAAACCCACACATGCATCACCCAAATGCTAAGTTTTGACATTCACCACCTTGATGCAACATTACAGACTCACACACCGTATGCACCGTCAATGTTAGCGTCCAGATTTCTGTCCCAAATTTTTTCGCAGTTCAAGGGCATTGGTGATCGGTAATGATATGCTTGTTAGCTGCTCTGATGCATAAAACTTGAGTTCCCTGCGAATGATTACCCCTAAACTGAACTTTCGTGATAAATTGATGGTATGGTGATGCGTTGGAAAAGTAAGACAACTCTTAAACCTCACACAACTCTTAGGCAAGAAAGACAACTCTTAACCTTGACCTAAACTCAAGCAAACCTAAGACAACTCTTAAAGGTTGGCCAAAAATAAGAATATGCTGGGTAGTTTGCGGCAAAAACTGCAGTATTATTAAAAGTTTCAAAAGATATTGATTGCATGACGAAGGCCTATATTTATAGCTTTGAGTTGTTTATTCGTTCTTATTTTCTTATCTTAATTTGACTATGATAAAGATACCTAAATAAGATAGACATATAAAGAAAATTCCTATTTAACTAAACAAGAAAGACTAATAAAGGAATTGCTTGCAGATGCCTAATTTGTGTCAAACTTCTTTATTTGCGAAGTTTCTTGTTGTTGTTGACATTCTTATTTGATGCGGATTCCTTATGCCTTTGCGGACAAGGCCAAGTTCTGTGTGGGCTTCCTCGTGGGCTGGATCGTGGGCCTGTGTGGTGCCTTGTGTGCCCATTTTTTTCGCACATGCTAGCCTCCGTGGCTACACGTGTTGCTTTTCGCTGCTCTCGATATTTTCATTGACACTCGCGCTCTTTTTGCCTTCTCAGGTCCTCAACAGTCAAGGTGTCACTCACGACTTTGATCAAAACGTATACGTGATTTCATGTACATACCTTTTAGTTAATACTTTTACTCTACCATCCATTAGTAGGGTTGGCAAGGGCCATCTAAGCATAAAATTCTCAATAGGTTGAAGCAAATAACCAGATATGCACTGCGGTTATTCATGCATCTATCACCGGTCACATCTATCACATGCATTTAAATCAAAGAGTATATAAAACATGGGGATTTAGGCTACATATATTACGCCATACACTAACCTCATGAATGTGTGGTTTACCATCACATGCAAATAGTGATAGTAATCGAATCAAACACATAATACATTCCATGCTAGGCCAAAAATCTATTGGAAGTAATACCAATACTCATACAACTATTGATAATCGTATGTTAGACACATACAATTTAATCACATATATCACATGGTCCATTCTCGCAAAACCAATACATAACATTTTATATTTATTCGAGTAAGAAACAGAAATACCTTACAGTAGTCAGTTCCAGAAGCATTTGTCAAGGCATAAAGGCATAATATTTTCGCAAAATGTATAATTTTTATTCATATAAAATTCATGAAAAAGCAGAAAAGTGCTCTGATACCAAAAATGGATTTATCATAAGGTTAGTAGTACTAAGCCATGAAAACCTAATCCACTCCGATATATAAATACACCATAACATTATTAAGATAAGATACAAAAATATATTCCAATCCAAATATATATATATACACTATATCACTATCAATATAAATTTACGAAAATATATTCTAATCGGTTATAATTTATTGCATCATTACACACAATCCCAATATGTCATCACAAGTCAAACTATACTCAATACCTTACTATGACATAATAATTATAACACACTAACATATACACACATGTTCATCTGGATAGCATTGCAAAACATCAAGTACAATATCTGCTCAATCATCCAATCACACAGGCATACTTACATATGCATATACAAGTGTACCTACCATATAAATATATATATATATATATTTATATATATACAAACATGGGACATACAATGCTGTATAGGTATTTTAGAATACCTAATATAGCACTGCAGATCGACGATAATAGTATTACGTTTATAACTATATATATATATATGTAACAGATACTAACACTTCTAATTGCACAATCATGCCCATTCCCCATCAATGAGATTTTTTTACAATTCAAACCAATATTATGATACACATGCATATAATTATAGATATTATAAATATTAAAATCTATTTTTTTTCACAATTTAAATATCATTTTATCTTACCTTTGCGCACCCTGTGCCTATATAATTGATAAAAAGTCATCCCGGAGAGGATACATGTGTCCCAAATACTCCTCTGCACGCTACAGGTATTTCCTCGAAAAATATGTCAATTACTGTTTATGAGTACTATTTATAGATACTATTTAACCCACGAAATTTCGGTTTCTATTTCACGAACGGAATATACCATTGCGGTCTTTGCGATGTTCAAAGTTCACACTAGCAGGGACTCCGGTGACACGTGAAGGTGCGTGATGACAGCGATGGTGGTGGGGTTAGCAGCATTGCACTCGCGACGGCCCGACGGTCCTTAACTCGCTGACGGTGAGGTGATCTGAGCTCCGGTGAAGAACGTCACTGTTCACAGGAGAAAGAGACGTGGGGAAGAGAGAGAGAAAGAGGAAGAAAAAAGTGGGGTTGTGTTGTCGTATTTCCTGACCCCTTGTTGCTTATATAGTCGTGCACGGATGACGGGAAATTATATCTTTTCGCTTCCGTCACCAGATTTTCGATACCGGTAATAAAATACTATATTTTTCGTTCACACAGTACACTGTTCTGAATACAAGCCAACTTCTCTCTTATCAAAACTCTTGAAAATACTGTAATACAACTTCGTGATAGGATTTTAAGAGTATATGATTTTCAAGATGTTACATATTATATACATTGGAAACAAATGATAGTTAAGATATGATTTATTGGCTCAATATAAATACATGATCATAATATTCATTGATTTTGTCTAGATTCGAGTTCTTAAGTGAATATTAATAAATAGTTGAAAAGTAAATATTTAGTTAGAATAAATTAAAATAATATGAAAGAGTTCGTGATAATAAGTTCAGACTATATTAATTAATGAATTGTATTCATATTAGTTTAGAGTTTTGACATTCTATGAACTCTTACTTGATCAGAAGAATTGGATAATGAAAGGATATTACTTAAATTATATGTACAATTTGAATGGGTTTAATGAAATATTATTTTATTGTGATTTAGAAATTATAGCAGATTATTATATGTTAACCATTGTTTTTGAATTTTTAAAGTATTCAAATCCAAAGAGTTCAAAACTAGTTTATGATTAATTTACAATAAACCTATATGGTCACATTAATAATATAATATATATTGAGAGATGTTCAAAATAGAGAAACTATTACTTATGGATGGCTAGCACTTTATGAGATAATGTAATAGTCAAAGAAAAAATATATATAAATATATATATAAGTGTTATATATATTTATAGTTCTTTAAAATGTTTGAAAATTTTATATAATTTTATATTTTTATGTAATTTATTATAAATTACATAACATATTGATAATAAAGATTATCAAAAAACTTAAAATGCACATTTTTAAAAATTGCCTTGATGATTGATAATTATTGGATAATTGTTATTAAACCACTAAAGATATATTTATTTATTTACTTAATGGTTAAGTAAATGTAATTATACACAAGTATAGAAACTAAAGTGTAATAACTGATAATTATTATATAATTATTATTTCACCCTTAGTTCACATTTATCCATTAATTTACTTAATTGTTAAGTTTACAATTATAGATAAATAGAAGGTTTAAATAATAAATAGAAGATATTTATTGAATAAAAATTTTAATTATTTAAATCAAAATCAAGGAAAAATATAAAAGGGCCATATGTTTATATTTTTTATAAGATGAAAAATAAAAACCAAGAATTCTCTTTGTCTAACATTCGGCCAACTTTCTCTCTCTACATTAGATGGTATAAATTGTAAAAGTTTTATAAATTTGAAACTTTTCTTTATCAAACCTTTAAAATAATAAGGTAAGAAATTCATCTAGAACTAGTATTATACATATATATTTGATATATGTTGAATTCAAGCATAAGATTCTTATATTGTTGGTAAAATTTATGAATTTGTTATATGTTTACGTTATAATATCCTTTTAAGAGCCAGCATCAATGATATAGTTTATCAATTTGTAACAAAGAATTCTTAATTCTTATTGAGATGATAAAATTATTTTTATGTTGTTGCATTTTTACCATCACATATTAGTGTATGTAATCAAACACTAGGAAATATTTCAATCATTTAAATAAGTTAGAGACCTATTTCTTGTAGATAAGCATTTTATATTTTTATTTATATTTTCATAAATAAAAATATAAAAATTAAAGGATTCAAATGTTATCATCAAGTATTACAAAGTATAGTAATATAATTTTGTCCCACCAAATTTAATTTTGAGGCCAACTTTGCACAGTATAGTAATATAATTTTGTCATCTAAGGGTGACAACAGACAGTTTTGGGACATATAGCTTCAAACTTGTGTGTGCCTATTTTTATTACAAAAATTTAAAACTAAATCTATACTAAATTCATATTAAATTTGATATTTTATTACCAAATTCATTTAAATGAATAGTTAATATTTATCAAATTTATTTAAATGAATAGTTAGTATTTATTAAATTTATGCGAATATTCACATATTTTTAGTAGTTTTTTTTTTCTTTTTAATTATACTTATATTATAATAAAATATTAAATTTAAATTTATAACTTATCTAATTAAACAAATAAATTTTCAATCTTAATTTAAAATAATATATTGTTTTTATTCATTACCAACTTTGCATTTCATGCATTAGTAAGTGCATTGTGCATATGAATGAAGATTTTCCATGGATAAGCATAGCACATCTAGTCGCATAATTGAACGAAAGATGCGGGCGAAAAAGTGGAATGGAGTAGCTTAGTTGGCTAGCTGGATGATAAAGAAAGAACAACAAAGTATATAGAATTCTATGAACAAAAAATTAATTATATTGCTTATGAATGAACACGGACAAGAAAACTCCCAAAAAAACCTCCCAAATCTATAACGAAAAGAAAGCAGAAGCCCACACATATAATCTAATCAAAGGTACAAAAAATTGAATATAATTTTAAATGTATGATGGTACTAAAATGATCTTGTGGACAGGAGTTAGATAAAAGTATCTTTTAAAAACCCTTTAACAGATACTCACAAATATTTACGTACACCCATATTCATACAAAACTCGGATTTTAATTTTTTTTTCCAAATTATCTCAAACTCACAAAAAAAATCGTACCAAACCTATCTGATGTCATTTACAAAACAATCAAGTAATTTGGACTTTTTCCATTCATTTACAAATTTCTTCATAAATTTCCAATGTCGGGGTATTTGTCGCTTTTTAAAAGTTTAATTAATTTCTCCCCTTTTATTAAGTGTATATTAGAAATATCCAATTTTTTCTTCATCCCACTAACAAATAAGCATTTATATGTCCAAGTTGATTGTGTTTTGTTAATTTAATTATATTAGATTAATCTGGACAACAAAAACAAACAAAGAAAGTACAATAACTATTATTTTCCTGAATTTATTTTTAATTAAAAGGCGACAATGGAAGATCAGATTTCGTCATATTGCAGAAACGGGTTTAAACAACTTTAAGAATCTGACAATGACAAGCTGCTGCTTATTGCTGAAGAAAAAAGTATTATTATTGATTCACGCTAAGAAAGCAAGCAAAATGAATTCTCTTTAAAATCAAATACTAAACTATCAACCAAAAATACTTAGGAGGAGGAGTTGATAAACCTGGTGGTTGAAAAACCCTCCCCAAACCAAAATTTCCACTAGAGTTGAAATTTGAAACCAAAGCAACAAAACAACTTATGAGAAAAAGTTCTTTATACGCTTTCTTTGTTTCATTTGTTGTTATTCTTTCCATCAGTTTTCAGTCTTTGGCTCACCAGGAATGAGCAATAGATTCTCTGGCAGTGTCTGCAAGGCCGGTCTTGTCTTGCCCACCTGAAGCCGCTGCTCAATTGATCAACACCAAACAAACAAATTATTATTAAGCCATAAAAATTTAGCTAAAATGGTTGTTATACAAAGCCTTCGTCCTTACCTTAACAGTGTTCTCTTCTTCATTGTTAATCTTGTTATTGATGCTGTTTATCTGCAGTTTTTCTTTCAGCATCTTGGTCAGCTGTCTTAGACTCTTGTCTTCCAGTGGTGATTTCAGGATCATATCCTCGTCAACCATGTTCTTGTTCTTCTTCACCTTATCCATTTTAGACTCCACTTTCATCCCACTGCTGTCGATGTTCTCCTTGTTATCTACAACAAGGATTTTCTTCTCATTTGTTGCCTGTTTCTTCTTGCTAATCGGTGTCGACTTAGTTGGTCGGGGAAAATCCACTGGCAGTGGATCAGCTCCCAACGGTGATATCGGATTTCTACATGTGAACTTGCCACCAGAAACAGAATGTTTTCCAGGAGTTGGATTTTTGCCATCAGAAATTGAATCAACTGCCAAAGTTGACAGTTGGATCTTTTCTTCAGAAGCCAGAGCAGAAGAATGGCTTATTTGTTTCACAATTTCTGTAGTCTCGTCCTCATTAGATATGGGAACTTTTTCTTCAATCAACTCTTCATCGATCTCATTCTCAACAACGATAATCTCTTCACCAACACATTCAGCTGCAGTTGTATCCAATTGATCGCCAACAGACTTCTGAGAACCAGAGTCATCAACAACTTTCGCATTACTTGGTGATTCGTCTGTAGACTGAGTGCTTTTGAAGTCAAGAAGAAGCTCTGAATCATTTTTACTTTTCAATTGGTCTCCAAAAGGAATAAAATCCTTTTGATATGCGTCTACAAGATCTGGAACTTCATCTTCCATCACCTTGGCAGAAATTTCATCAGTATCTATTAAGCAATATTTCTGTTCCTCCATCTTTGCAAAGGCGTTCTCAATTTCAGAAGGGAACTCGGTAACTAGAACAGCAACAGATTCTGCAGGGCAATCACCCTTTCAGGGAACTTCAACCAATAACAAAATGGTGGACTCTGTAAACGGGAAAAAAAGAAAAAAACTTACAACTTACCCATTTCATCTGTGTTTGACTTGTTGGATTTATCACTCAACATATCATCAGATGTCTCATCAGGGACATCATCTTTTGCATTTACCTCCAAAAGATGATTATCCAGACAATTAGCCTCCTGATCATTAACACTATTATCACTCTTGTTTTTCTGTTGAACATCTTCTATTTCCTCTTTGTTCTCCAGCGATTCAATGGAGGAGGAAACTTTAGTATCATTTGTCCTCTGAAAAATGGCTGCTGCATCTCACAAGATAAATACTTAGTATAACTGAACTTGATTATAGAAAAAGAAAAATCTTTTGACAACACTAATTAAATTAACTCTTCTCTGATAGTTATATAAACACATACCAGACACATCCTTTTCTTCTGTTTCGTCCAAGTCATTCATCTTAACAGGTTCTGCCCTTCCTTCATCCTTCAAGCTTAAATCAGCCATGGTCTTCTCCAGCAATCTCACAGACTGCCTCGTGCCATAAACCCGCTGAACCGACCCATCCGCCACTTTTCTTCGAGCCAAAGAAACTTGAGTCCTTCTGTTAGTCTGCACCACTGGAGTCGTCCCAAACATATTACTGATTTCATGCTCCACATTTTCCTTCTTTTGGTTATCCATCTTTTTGATAGTAGGTGCCCTTCTCTTGGCCGATACTGCTGGAGTCTCCGGCACATTCAGATTATTGTTTTCTTGATCCAAATTTTTGTTTATTGTTCTTAAACGATTACGGGTTATTGGCTGTGCGGTTTCAGGATCTTCATTGATGGGTCTTCTTCTAGTTGAGGTTCTGTTAACCGTGCGGGTAATTAATGGTGATTCAGATTCCAGGGCAATTTCTTCTGGAGATTGAGATTGTTTGATGAAGTCGTCCAGTCCTGCAACCTGTTCAGATGATTTCCAATAGTGCGAATTGAACAGATAAAATGAAAATAATGAACAGAAAATAAGTCTTGGGCAGAGCAGGCAATTCGGACTAATTATAATAATGAAAGCAATTGATTCTCTTCTCAAACTACAAGATTAACAAAATGCAAGAGCAAAATAATAACAATAATAATAATTAAATCTCATCACAACATCAAATATTTGATTGACAAGAAATGGACATTGGCCAGTTTGATTAAAAATGAAGATGAAACTTACATTCTCGAAAGCAGTGAGAGCATCGGCCATAGCAACATTGGTTGTGTTAGCTGGGATCTTGTTTTTCTTGCAGAGAAATTGGAGCTCTTTTCTTGTAAGTGTGTGGAAATCCATTGCTAAAATATGTTCGAAAGAAGATGTGTTTCAGGTATTGAGAGATTGCTGCAGACGGGAGGGATGACTGGGGAAGGGGAACTACATGCATTTATATAGGTATGAGCGCAGGCGAAAACCTAGAAAATATGACCGTTGGAGCGCGATTTGAAATTCGAATTCTGGGCCCACTAGGGCTACGTGTGTTTAAATAATTGTTTATCCCTTACTTTTGAATTTCCGTACCCGTTGCCCATCGGGTCAATGTTTTAACTTGAAAAATGAACAACAAAATTACAATATTGTAAATAAAAACAAAATAAAAGTTAGATAATTAAAATTAATTTAATAAAATTTCAATAAACTAAATTCAATTTTAAAATTTTAAAAAATATATATAATTATTTAATGCTTAATATACATTTGTGTATTTATTAGGCATATAAATTAAATTGAATCAGAATTAGATTATTAAAAAATTAATAATAAAATTAAATTAATACTAAAAATTTTAATTTTTACTTCGGTGTTATTTAAATTGATTGTAATTAATTTAAGGGCGTGTTTGTTTTTAGGAAAAGAAAGGGAAAAGGAAAGAAAAATAAAGTGTAATTTGAATTACGTTATTTGTTTTTAAAAGAAATGGATGGAAAGAAATACATATTTCAAGAATAAAAAATATGTATGACCAAATGAACTCTTTAGTTCAACTTATTAAAATGCTCAATAAGACCATATGTTAGTTGGTACCATTTGTTCCAAGGAAAAATTGATACTATTTATTTGAAAGAAAGTGAGAGTAATGTAATATATTTAGGTAAATTGGAAACAATAACTAATATGGAGTGATATGATCTTCAAACTCATAAAATTTTTATTGCTGTGTCAACTTCAAGTTGACTCAACTATTTTTTTATTAATATTTATTAGATAATATAAAATATTAAAATAAAAAAATAACCAATCACACTCAATCAATTTTAAATAGATAACACATGTAATATAATTAATAATTATATTGAGTTTGAGTTTAGAGTAGTTGAAACATAAACCTGAATTATAATACAATTATTTATGATTCAATAGAATAGGTAATTTTGATAGTTTAAAACGCACGTGCTCGCACATATACATATATAGATAAATATTAAAAAAAATTTAATTTTATACAATTTTTTACATCAATTTCTTAACTGTTAAATCAATGTAATTTTAATAACTGAAATTAAATTTAATTTGTATAATTAATATATCATAATTAATGTATATACTAAATTTAATTTTAACTATTAAAAGTGCATTGATATAACGATTAAGAAATTAGTATAAAAAATTATGTGAAGTTAAGGAACTTTCAATTCTTTATATATATATATATATATATATATATTAATTTTATAATTTTTATTTTTATTTTTTATTTTATAATCCCAAATTAATTTGTAGTATAAAAAAACATATTTTACAATATTATTTTCTAGAAATAAAAAATATAAGCAATAAAAACATTCAATGATTTTGTTTTCTTAATTTGTGTTGGACTTCAATAATTATTTTAAGGTTAATTTTGGATTTGTGTATTTATAATAAGACATTTAAAATTATATTCAAAGATATAACTACTTTTTAAAATCAATCCTCCTTTGCTTCTCAAAAACTATTGTAACATGGGTTGATTTTGCCAATAGTGATTTTGAAAAAACATTACTAGACACCTAAAAGAACATTTGGCCATCAAAAATCACTTTTAACTATTTCAACATCAATCTCAAATTGGCCCTTAATCCATTTAAATCATACATTGCATGGCAAAGGACACCGTGACAATCACAATTAGATAATTTTTTGAATATATTACAATAACGATCACAATTAGATATAATGTTTGTTTGTTTTTTATAATTTAAGTATGATTATAAGACATTTATGTTTGAATAAAAAAATTAAAATTATTCCACAATTTTCTCTTAAAAAAAATCTCTATTAAATTTATTTATTTTCTACCCCATAAATCAAATAAATTAGTTGTCTATTAAATATTTTGATATTTATAATAAATCTTATAACATTGCAAGTTTAGAATTTTGTTATTTAATAATATTTATTTGTTTTATTACTCTTATGATCAATTGTAGATTTTTAATAAGGTTTTATCTATTTGTCTATATATATCTTCATTTACATAGATAGATAGATAAATATATAATATTAAATTAACACAATTAAATTTCTTATAAAATTTTATTCAAACAATTTTATTTATATTTTCTCAATTGTTTAACTTATAAATATTTCTAATATATCTCAACACGTAAAATAAATTACATGGCAAGTTTTTAGATGTTTTAAATTTGTAAAAACAAATAATTTAGTTGTCACATTAAATAAAAACAAACAATTTAAAGGTTAAGTTAGACATTAAAAATAATTAAAATAAATTATTTAACGCTTATAATGAGATATTAAAAAATTAAAAAAATGTAAACAAACATATACATTAAGATATGTTCAAATTTTAGTTGAAGTCAAACAAAAAAATATTAGCATTCTACTTTTTCACAACATTCATTATGGTGTAATTATTCAGGAGTTTTGCTTAAGGGATAACTTTGGCGGTCACCACCACAAGTTCCAACTCCTATTATTACTCAAGAAAAAAATATTATTGGTATAGAAAATGAAACTTATTGCACTCGTATAACTTTTGGAGGGCCTTAGACTAGCCAATCTGAACCAAATTCTTTCCGAGGTAAAGATACATACCTTATTAAACATACCTTAACCCTGTTCCACACTACACACAAATTAAAGAAATTTCCTTTCTGAGGTTGGTGTGGATATCTTAAGTAGATTTGAAATATTCCATAATAAACATCTTTTCAGTGAATTGCATAAAATTGAAAAAAAGTTAAAAAAGATAAAAAGAAATTGCATATATTTATGGTATTATATATTATAGAATAATACTAAAAACAAGTTATCTATACAAACTTATTCATACAAATTAATTTGGCACAATGTAATTGAATGAGTAAATATAAAAAATTTAAGGTGATAAATAAAAAGAATTAATATGGCAATAATATTAATTTATTGTTTTACATTTGTTAATTCAATTGATTTACATCACATTTGTTTGTTTGATGAGTTTGTATCTCTAGTACTTTGTGCAAAGTAATATCACCACACTATATTTAATTCATGTAAGTATTAATACCTAACACAATCTGAAATTTGTAGTCCAAGTTGATTGGCATTTCGGAATGACCCAAACCAATTTGTATTACACCCATTTTTTGGCCATATGTAAAGTTTAGTGTTGATCTAGATTTATAAAGTTGCTAAATATTTTTAGTTTCTTAAAATTTTTATTTAGTTTTTTACAAAATATAAATAAGAATTTATGTAGCCACTATATGTCATACCTCTCTTATGAAGAAAAAAAAAAGATACATATCTAATTTTTTTTAAAATTTTTTTACATAGATTATACTATATCTAAATATGATAAATGAGTTTTGTCAAGCCGACATGACCTATGAAAATTAAGGCTAAACATATTATCATAGTAAGTCAATGGATTATGTTTGTATTGGCTCATGACTTGTTGCCTTGATATTGTGATTTGATGTTATTAATTTATTATTAATAATAGTTTGAGCATTTTATGTGCTTATAAAAACAAAATAAACAAAAATATAAAAAAATTATATACATAAAGAAGATAGATAAGTTATTTATTTAAAATTGATATAATTATATATTTTAAAATTTTAAAATATAGTAAACACATTCAACTGCTCAATGTTTACCCAAAGACTGAAGTCTTTAAGGATAAACACTTCTACAACTGTGAAAGAGAGTGGAACCCTTACTTTTTTCGCTAGATATGTAAACACATTCATGAACAACTTTTAGGAAGGCTTCGATCCAAACTATCTAATACAAATAATTGCTCCTTTTGAAGAACGGTGGGATAGAAAAACCATGAGATATGTTCTTGTCTAGACCAAAATTAGAGCCACAGATCTAGCTAAGGATTCCATACTTGTTGCTAAAATTTAGTTATTTTAATTTAAGCACTTTAGAATTTAAACTAAAAGTTGCAAGATAAAAAATTGGTGTGGTTATTAAAATTTTACATCAACATATAATTATCACAAATCATAAAAGCTACAGTCTTGAACTATTTAAACATGCAATAATAATCTTTAACCACAACATGATGAAAATTGCTATAATTAAATCTAAAATTTTTTAAATTAATATAAAATTATAAAATATCTAATTACAGTTTTATCCCTAACTCTAACAAAGTAAGTTTAGCTACTTAAGATATATTAAAAATAAATAAAATGTAAGAAAGAATCATAAAGGTAGAAAAAGAAAGCATCTTTTTTGATCTTGGCCTTCTTGAAATTCTTCATTGTCTTCCTTGACTTATCTTGATTTCTCTCTTATTTTCTTAAAAATAAGAATGTGCTCTCCTTAAATAAAATAAATCATAACTTGGTTTTTCTAATTCTAAGTAAAGTAGGATTTATATAAATCTTTTTCTGATTAGAATTTGATCTCTTTTTTACTTGTTAAAATTTAAGATATATATTATTTTAGTTATTGTTACCAATAAATAGATCACTTTGAATTTGATGGTGAGTGATATATCACTAAAAAGCTCTAGATCTAAATTTCCAATAAAAAAAAACCTAGCATAATTTGAAGTTCAATAGAGAAAGTTATTACTATTTTAAAGACCACCTTTTAAGTTGTTAAACCTAATATAATTAGGATTATTTTCTTTTATCTTTTAAAGAGTGACCTTGTAAAATTTATCCTTTGAATTTTATGGATAATTTAGTATTTTTATACTTGAATTTGTTTTTTCATGTACGTGCTTATTCTATGACAATTGACATATTATTGATGCTCATTATTTATTTTTATGAGGTTAAAATTTTTAATTATTATTTATTTATTACTTTATATTATTTTTTTATTTAATGACATTTTTTAAATTTGTAAAAAAAAAGGGAAGTCCATTTTTGTTAATGACCTTAAAATCTTTAAAACTTATATCTTATTCTTCTGCTTCCTCCATTCCTTTGTCCATTCTCTCCTCTTACAATTTTTTCTCTTTTTCCTCCAATCTTTCACTCCTCTACACCTCTTCTTTAAGTTTTATATTCTATTGAGTTTTGGGTAAGATTTTTAACTATTCTAAAGTTTATATTTTATTTATTTATTTTAGATTATATGATAAAAATATATATATTTGTATTATAATTTAATCTTCGAGTCTTGAATTTAATTATGATGATTTACAATTGATTGTGAGTTATATGAGAATAAAAAAATCTTCATATGGGATTTTTTTGCTTGAAAATAAAAAAAATGGTAAGAATTTTTTATTTTGAGTCAAAAAGGATTTCGTTAATGTTTGAGTTGAATTTTAATTTCAAATATACTTGATTTAAATTTAGGATAATTATTTTAGAAGTTTAAAAGCTGGATTTGAAGTTTGGATTCAAACTGATTTAAAAAGGATTGAGTTTGGTGTCAATAAGTGATGAAATAAATTACTTCTAATTTTGACCTTCTTTTAATTTTTTTGATTTATGAAAAAAAAAAAGAAGTATTTTTAAGTGAAATTTATTAGAGATAAAGTTGTAGTACTCTTAAAAATCTTTTTAATAAGTACTTATAGGGCTACAATGAGTACCTTGGCGAAAGCACCAATTTCTGAATTTCTTCTATTTCTCACAGTAACAAATTTTGACACAGTGTAATAGCCTTAAAATTTAAAATTGCAACCCTAAAGCTTCTATTTTTAAAATTTGTATTTTACTGAGTATAGTAGCATGGGTATTGCAACACATGTTGTGCTAGTTACTTGGAGTTGTAATATTGAGCAATTTATCTCCTTGTTTTCGAATCACTTTTGAACCTCTAAATGACCTCTAAATTAAGTGATTTAAAAATTATTAAAAATCTTAAGGAGTTTATTTTATTTTTTAAAACAAAAAAAAAAACTTAAGAAGTCTATTTTATTTTTTAAAACAAACACTTTTTGAAATTATTAAATTATACTTAGAGGTCATTTTTGACTAAAATCTTTACTATTTTTTATAAATAATTTTATATACACTCGAACCTCGATCTATATGTTAACTTAAAGATTTATATTTATCATGCATTTATATTGCATATAGGGGTAAATGAATATTTTATTTGAGTTGAAATTTTAATAGTAATACATATGTGTTTTTTATGCACCGACACTTTGTAAGGTGAACTAAGTTAACATGAGAACTGATAATGGAGTATACACTCTTTCTTAAATAGTGAGTGAATAGTATATAATATTTAATTTATTATGTAATTATTTTAAATTTTATGGTTTTGTTTTAATAAATTATTTTAAACAGTTTTGAGTTATTAGGATGCTAAGTTAGTATATAATTAATTTAATATCAAATAAAGCTTGTGAATTGAATGTTTATTATATGTATATATTTTTAAATGTTTGGTCTTATAAACTTTATTTATTAGTGATGAATTGTTATTATTGTTGGTATGTGCATTAAATTTAACAGTATTTTGGATGTTTGGCATATTTGTATCAAATATTTTGATTTATAGATATCATTTAATTATTTTATTATTACATATATGTATATTTAATAAATGTAATAATATTCTTAAATAACAAATTCAATTAGTTGGACACCATTCTTAAATATCTTTAGTCAAGTATTATTGTGAATAGAATAACAATAATATATGAAAATTAATAAGTGTAATGACTGATAACAACATATGTATATTATGATATGAGATATCAAGTTAATATATGAATACAAATTAGTAAACTAATATACTATATTGACTCATTATGATAACACTACGTGAATCATTATATGAGTATCATAAGTGATTTTTATAATAATAATAGTGTATGTGATTCTTAAACTTGAGATTAT
Source organism: Khaya senegalensis (assembly GCA_032402905.1). Taxonomy (NCBI): domain Eukaryota; kingdom Viridiplantae; phylum Streptophyta; class Magnoliopsida; order Sapindales; family Meliaceae; genus Khaya; species Khaya senegalensis. Next base: position 2,037,101 of record CP135555.1, on the reverse strand, counting down.
TATAATTTTTAATATAGAGAATGATATATTTTGATATTTTTAAATGTTATTTGTAACAAGAATCATAAAAAAAATAATTAAATATGTCATAACTAGTGTAGAGAGATACGTGTAATTAAGATAAAATTTATCTCTCCTATATAATGAAAATAATATCTTGAACTTTTTTATTGAATGAGACTTTGAAAAATGCATGGTTACATTCAAATAAATTAATATGTAATCTTAATTTTATTTGATAAATAAATCTATTCAGAATATTAAATAAACATAAAATTAAACCATATGATGATGACACATTTTATATCTTATGTTTAATTAAGATATTTAAGATGAAAGGGCTGATTATATAGTAACTTGGTCATGGATGTGATATCAAACCATTGATATTCTTGTCACTTAGATAGTCATGATATATAACTAAATACTACTCATTACTTGTAACACAAAAATTAGATTTTGGTGTTATTGCCAACGTTACGAGAACTTAGTGGGTCGCATATTAATATCGGGAATAATATATATATATATATAAAGAATCCTTAACGTGTTTAGAATTCATTGAATTATTTATGTATTAATTTTGACTAAATCTATTATGTAAAAATTGGATTAAATTTTATTAGTTTCTATTTACTTAATAAATTGAACTTTATAAAAAAGCACAACTAAATAGTTTAAGTCTAATTAAATATCTAAAATAGTAATATAAAAAAGTGATATTTACATTTTTAAGTATGTGCCTCGAATTTATTTTTGCGTCCTTACTCTTGAGAAAAGAAGAGCGCAAAAAAATCATACACACTCAAATCATAAGAACTATCATTCTAAGTTAGATTCTCGATCGTATGGATACCATAGAGATGCAGAGGTAATTGATCTGTGTTCATGATTTGACAAAAATCATTTAACTAAATGTATGTATATATTTACTACATTGAATTATTACATATGATCATATTAGAATTTGTCGCATGAATCTTGAAAAGCAAACCATTTATTTTGTTTATTTTCATTGCGTATATATTGGTTTGCTTACAATTGTTGTAGTATTACAAGAAGTAGCCTATAAATGGTCTTTAGTAAAAATCGCATAGCTAATAAGACACTAAATGGGACTAGTATAAGAGATAATATTGTTGTGAAGCTTACCTAGTAAAAGTAATACGAGAACATTATGATTGTCACCACGTGACTATTTATGCCAATGTCGTGAGTCTAGCCATAATTCAATAAATTAATTTTATGAACTGAAATATAAATTTATTTTAAACACATATATGTTTATAATTTAACAATTTTATGATATTTTTATATAATGATACCTGTTGGTGGTCTACCTTGATCAAGGTGATAACTTGAGAAAAAAAATAACAAATCCAATCTTTTGTAAAGGAGCCAAACCCAGGCTTAGATTCATATTTATAAAATGCTCTTAATTGCCTAATTGATTTTGGAAATGATGTGAGATTCACCAAGTAATGATCATATTTTTATAATTGTTTTAGTATTCTAATACCTTTAAACTTTATGAATTATTTATTGTTACTTTTTTATTCACTGAGTATATCTTATTCTTACCACTCACTATACTACTTCCAAATTAGGTCTTACAATTACTTTCTCGTTATGGTAGTGGCTAAAATTGTTACTTCATCACTTTTGGTATAGGCTACTCGATTCATCTTATGCTCTTAAGATCTACTAGTAAAGTAGTTTGATATATTTTAATATTTTAATATATACTTTGGATGTTATTTAAACTTGTATTCTTAAGATTTTATAAACAACCATGCTGTATGTAAATTTTAAAATTATTAATAGTTTGAATTTAAATGAATATATTTTTACATATAGTTGTGTGCCTTATATATGCAAATAAAGTGTATAATACTTAAGAATCTTGTGGGCTCTTGGAGATATTACACTTAATGGGGCTCATTTTGAGGTATGCGGTAATTGTCATGTGGTGGCCTTCAAGTTGAAGTGTGGTAGTTTTTATCTTTCTCTTACCAAAATAAGTTTTTAAGTTTTTAATAATGTAACTTATAATAAATTTTCCTATTTTCCTTAGGAAAAATTACATCAATTCTTAAAAAATAAAAAAAATTTTAAAATACATATTTTAATTTCATTTCTTCATCTTTACTCATAAATATATACAAAATAATAAAAATAAATAAAACAACTACAAAATAAAAGAATTAACTAATAAGATTAAGGCACATATGATATAAATATTTATAAAATAATAGACCTATTAATACTGATTGAAAAAAAAAAAAAAGATTTAGACACTAGAGAAATAAGGCGAGGGATAAGTAGGGACTGAAAGGTATTTTACATCATAAAAAATTTAAAATAATAAACTAATTAAAAAAAATTAAAATTTTGTGTGTCTAGATCTAGGAGAAACAAACAAAGAAATTTGTAAAAATAAAAATAATAAACAAATTCCAAAGCAATAACTAAAGGTAAATTAGTGAGGCATGAATTTGTTATTGAAGAAAGATTTTTCACAGGATAAAAATCTTTTGGATTGACACTCAATTCACTAAATATTCTATAATAAAAAAGAACTTATAACTAATAATTTAGCGCAAAAACTCTTACCACTCAAACGTGATTCTTAGTTGGATACAATGTAATTCTTCAACAACAAGTTCATACTCAGCGAAACTTGAGCCACCAACATTAATTAAAACTCTAAAAGTATTTTTGTTGAATTTGGATTAAGGATAATGATGGTGATTATTGAGAGAACAAAGAGATAGTAACTCTCATTAATGAAGGAATTTAACCAATTTTTTTCAAGAATATTGCAATGATATATTAGAGTAAGCCTTGAAACCTTCCAAGCTAAATAATTACTTTTTTAATGTTAAGTTGCAAAATCACATCTTAAAAAAAATTAGGTTTTGGAATGACTTGTGACATTTGCTTGAGTGATTACCGGCATTAGATTGGTAATTATATTAGTATAATTTTTGTTCAAGTCAATTCTTGGTGTTACCTTAGTAAAAATTTTTTGTTTGACTTTATTAAAATCCTTCATGTTTTCACTCAAGCCAATACTTGATGCTATCTTGACAAAAACTATATTTACTAAAATACTTAACTTAAACGTAACTATTTTAATATGAAATGAGCTAACTTAAGATCTTTATTTTCTAGTTTAACAATATTAAATTTTTTCAAAACAATGTAGTTCACATTTTAAAGCTTCAAATTCTCTTGATAAAGCTTTGCAAAGGCTAAAATAATGTCTTCGTCATCATCTGAAACATTATTAAGTTAAGGGACATAACATTCATAAAGGAACTAAAAGCCATTAAGTTGTTATTTTCATAAGAGAAAATCTCATCACACTAATCTTCGTTAGAGTCATCGTCACTAAAATAGGTATTTATGGCCTTTTTGTCCTTTTGAAGTTAGGACACTCAGACCTTATATGCTCAAAACTCTTTACACTCATGATATTAAACGTTTTGAATTATTTTCTTATCCTTTCTATTCTTTTCAGGAAAACTCTTCTATCTTCTAAAAGATTTCTGATTCTAGCTCGAATCTTCCTTCTTATATCTAAACAAATTTACCAAAGTTTTTTCCTCATCATTTATTAATTCATCACCACATTATTTTTCAATCTTCTTCTTAATAAACTTAAAGGTTGTAGACTTAAGTTTCTTAAGTTGAAGGAAACTTAACTCATAGCCTTGGAAAGAATCTACTAGTTATCATATCTTGATGAAATTTATATCCTTGCTTTCCTTTATAGCTATGAACTGAAGACAAAACCTCTAAGATAAACTTTTTAGAACTTTCATAGCCACTTGATTTTTAATGACTTTTTTGCATGTGTTAAAACTAGAGTTTGTTATATCATTTAACTTGGCATAAACTTATAAAAGTTTTCATCTTCTTTTATCCTAGTCTCTTAAACCTAAAGCTTTAAAAGCTCAAAATTCTTAACAATATGTGTACACTCATGAGTAGTTTCAACAAAATTCCAAACTTCTTTGGCAACTTTAAATATGAATATTTTCTTGAAATCTTTAGGAGACACTACCATGAAGATGACACTGACAACTTTACTATTAACATTAGGGTCCAATGACTTATATAATTTGTCCATAAAGTTAAGTCTCTAGGGAAAGACACTTTTTATCTATGAAAGAAGGTGGACAACAAGCATTTCAATAGATATCTAAGCATGTTTATCAACAACTTTTAAGAAGGCTCATTGTGAAAGATGATGGACTATAAGTTATTTCACAAGACATCTAAGCACGCTCATCAACAACTTCTAAAAAGGCTCTAATCCGTACCTTATAATATGGTAATTTCTCCCATTAAAGAATGATAAGACAAACAAATCTTACGATTTATTTCCCATCTAGACCAATGATATGGTCATAAATCAAGCTAAGGTTCTAATACCAATTGAATAATTTTATATTTAGACTTTAAAACACTTAAGGGGAGTAGTGACATGTGTTTTACATTGCAAAATACATAAAATAATAACAAATTAAAAAATGTTAAAATTTGTTGTATCTAAGATCAAAGAAAAACAAATAAATGAATTCGTAAAAGTAAAAAAAAAAAAAAACCAACAATTTTATAGTAATAAACAAAATAAACATAGAGACATTAATATGTTATTGAAAAAAATCTTATGAATAATTCTTTAAAAGATAAAACTCTTCCAAAATGATATAGAAGCCATTAGAATATTTTACTAATAATGAATAACCTACAACCAATGATTTAGTATAAAAGCTTAAAAAAAATAAACGAATATGTACAAATAGAAATAATAAATAAATTTTCAAAGTAATAACCAAAAGTAAAACAAAGAGATATAAATTTTTGACATTTAAATTTGATTATTTTAACAAGTGACATACTTCAAGTAAAGAACTCTAAATTCTTTCTTTCTTTATTAATTAAATTCTTGAACAATATATTCACATACATCGAAACTCCAGTCATCACTAATAATTAGAACTTTAAGGGCATTTTATTTTGATTTGGTGTAATCCTTGAATGATACATTTTACATTCATTAGAACTCAAACCAATAATAATATTTAGAACTCTTAAGTCTTCTCTATTGGATTTAGCACAAGGATAATGATATTGATTATTAAGAGAACACACTTATGAAAATTCTGATTCACGAAGGAAGTTGATCAGTTTCCCTACGAATGAGGCAATGATATATTATAATAAGTCTCAATAATTTTTCACGCTAAGGAAATATTTTTTTTATTATGTTTCTCAAATCACATTCCGAAATATTTAGATTTTGGAATGACTTGCGACGTCCGCTTGAGTAATTACTGGGCCGTAGGCATCAGGGCAATGTCTGCTCAAGTCAATGCTTGACGCTACTTGGGCGGAAACTTTCTGCTGACTTCATCCACCTGTATGTTTTCTCTCAAGCCAATGCTTGGAGCTTTCTTGGTAAAACCTATGTTTGCTTAAAGCCTAACTCAAACCTAAACGTTTATTTATTAAACTAGAATTATGGAACAAAACAATACACACATTAGTATAATTGAAAATTTAAATTATATCTAAATTTTATATACAATATTATATTAATGATAAATAGTATGCATTACATCCTCTATTTATTTGAAATTGAAGTTTGCCTTTCATATCTTTATCAACCTCTTCAACTAAATAAATTAATCATCAATTTTTTTTATAACTTATTTTTGCAAATATTTACTTGTGCCATATCAAAAACAAAAAAAAAAATTAGTCTGCTATGATATCAAAATTATTTATCATAATACTTCAATTAACTGTAAAAGTATATTGTGTAATTTCTTCCTCTTTGAACTTACATGACTAAATTATAACAATTAAAATATATGACTAACATATAGATGCTACACCATACATTTTTTAATGGGCAACTTTGAATGACAATGCAAAATTTGAAATAATTTATAAAAATAATTTAAAATATAAAACAAAAATTTAAAAATTTAATGAAAAATTTGAAATAGCTAATACAAAATTTGAAAAATCATATGTAATATTACATATGATATATGTTAGACAATTCCTTAAAACCTTAATAACATTAACTTTTACTTGATATTTAATATTTATTGCTTGTCCCTCGCATTTATAATTGTACAGAGAGTGATTTTACCATCTAGCAACTATAATTTAAAATTTAAAAATCGCAAGACCTAAATTTTAAGTATACTCTTATGTTATAATTTATCCTTTAGTAGATTCTTGTTTTGAATATTATCAATTGATCTAAAAAGTTAAACTTGAAAATAAAGATATAATAAATAATATTTCAGCTATTTAACACAATACTCATAAAAATATTTATGCTTTATTGTTACATATTTATAGGTCAAGCTTTTGTGCATTGATGTGTATTTTTTTTTCTTATTAAATTTAAACTATATCCAAAATTAATTTGAATGGAATAATTTTTTAATTTATTATTTTTATTGTGATAAGTTTTAATATAATATTTCTATTAATAAATAAATAAATTTATAACGTTAAAGTTAGATATTTAAATTAATATTGTTAGTTAATGCAAAATAAATAAACTTATAAATATATTTTTTAAAAAATGAAACAAATGTAAATTTAAAATTATGAAAATTTGATTAAAATTAAATTTTATTAATGAAAAACATTTATTGCAATTCGGATTATAATAAAAGAAAAAAAAATGTTTATGATTCGGTGGACCGTACTGCTCTACAGGGCCTGATGTAAAACAAAAACAGAATCGGGCTTTACAGAAACGGGCTGTATCTGAATCAAATACGGCCTGATCGGCCTAATTGCCACTTCTATTGGTAGTCGGCTGCCGTCCGTTTTTCTCATCAAAGCCCAGTAAACACAAGTTGTTGTTGTTGTTGCGCCTTTCTTCTTTTTTTTTTTTTTTTTTTTTATTTTTTATAAAAAAAAAAGAAAGAAACTACAACCACCTACAATTTTAGTTAGGGGAGGAAAAAACGAAACTTCTAGAGAAATAAACAAAAGATCAAACCAATCTCAAAACCCTAGAAATGAAAAATCCCCAAATCTGAATGGAATCCCTGGCTGTCACGCGATTCATTCCGTTCCGATCCTCCAGTCACGCCCGTTTCCGCTTCCGGATTCTACGATTTTGCCTCTTCTTTGCCGGTGGCTGAACCAACCCAGTAAGCTTCATTTATGTCTACATTAAATATACATAAATAGAGAGACTATGTTAGTTTAATTATAAAGCGCAAGAAATAGATGCTTTTAGAGGTAGAGACAGGAAGTTGAATTTTTTGTGGAGAGATATTATTAGGTACACTGAATTTGATTCTACAAAGAGAAGTAGAGAATTTTGGAGGAGAACATTTTACTGACTTGTTGCCATTGAGAAAAAGAGTTTTAGAGACTGAAAAAAAGGAGTGTTTGTCCTTTTGTTTTTCTTTTTACCAAACAAAATTTTGGCTTTACAGAGCAACTGTGCTAGTGTTTCAATATACAGATAGAAAAATGGGGAGTTCTAAACCGGGAGGTGATGCTGGGGAGTGTGGGGTGGGGTCAATTGTGTGGGTGCGTAGGAGGAATGGGTCTTGGTGGCCTGGAAAGATATTGGGACCTGAAGAGCTGACTACGTCCCATCTCACTTCCCCGCGGTCAGGCACACCGGTGAAGCTTCTTGGAAGGGATGATGCCAGTGTGTAAGTCTCATATTTCACTCACTGTTTTAGTTTATAGTTCAAATGTTTTGTAATCTTCCAGGGTATGTTAGTATGGAAAAATTGGTTTCATTTGAAATTTCAGTTTTAGTTTGTAGTTCAAATATTTTATGTTTAACTTTTTTAGTGTTTTAATTTGTACTCTTTCGAATGGTGTTTGATGTAACAATACAAAACATTATCTTTACTTCTTTTCAGCAAAACATTACAATCGGAGCTTAAAGGTTTTCGTGCTCAGGAGTCCAAAAAGTGACTCAATATCTTAGTAGTTGATATTTTTTGGCAGAAGGATTGGCTTTAGGCCAACTCCATTCTGGTTTTAATCCATGTTGGAACCGTGGCCTTTATCTTCTAGACAATGTTTTACTTTTTAACATCCATACGGCATGAAGATCTACTCTCCATAAGAAATATTGATAGCCCTCTACCCAGTTGAGCTAGATAATAATTCTTTAGATTCCCAATGATCCTTCCCCTCACATTTCTTGTCAATCCTTCAAATACAATTTATTTAATGAGATTTGCAAGAGTTAAATGGTGTAAGGTTATACTGCTTGCCGCCCTCTTTACCTCAAAAAAGATGTGAATTAGCTGTTCCTAATAGTTAGAGCCTCTTGACTCTTACATAAGATGGATCTCTCTTAGTACTCCATGTTTTATGGGCTTGAGTAATGGTGAGCTGGGAGTCTAACTTTACCAGGAAAAATTGCAGTGAGGCCTTTGTATGTCCCTGAACTAGGGTTTTGAGAGTTGCTTAAGTGAATTATTTATGATTGATATTTGAGAGGAAAATAATGGCCAGGTGCTGAACATATGGAAGCTTTAAGTTGGTGAAAATATGTTCCAATGAGAAACAAGTAATATAAAGTGTTATTTTTAATGTACAGTTTGGCAAGCCAAACCCTTAAATGTGAAGTTGAAATTCGTGAAATCTTGGACAAGAAGTCTTTTTAATATCATATTCTCTTCCCAATTTGATACATTCTGCAAATTTTATGTGACTGGGATATCATACTTTTATGTAAAGCATTAAATCTTAATAATTTGTTCAAAGCATCTTGACAATTGTGAATGCTGTTGTGATGCAGCAAGGATTTTAATTCTCTTGATAAACTGGGGTTAGGTGGGTTGTAATTGTGAATTATACTGTTATATGAGGACTGAATGGAAATTGCAATAATAGATTGAAGCAAACAGAAGGATATGGAGAGAAGCTTGGCTTTCTAGGAGTCACTTATATGATCTTAGGAATCACTCCTTGTAGTAGATGCATCATACAAATACATTGCATTTCATGTACAAAAGATAAAAAATTACTGCTCTTTTTATAGCTTCTTATAGGATGGTACATGATGATGAGTGATGTAACTGCAGTCGCTGACAAGCAGCTAATGAACACATTGTTGAAGGAGGTTACTTAGGAATTATGGCTTGCTGTCTGAGTTCTTGAAAATGCTGATCAAGCAGATTGGATTAAAATGGACTTCATTGTTAACTATCAATTAGGTGGTAAAAGTAATTTCAAGTGCAATGTGAGTCTGAGTACGAGACTGAAGAAAGTTTTTATGAATCCTTAGTTACTTGGATAAAAAAGTTGTGGTACATACAGCTATATTGTCAATATCTGTTAATCACGAGGGACTCTTTTGGAAGCAGCTCAATGACACATCATTCACAAATAACACATTCATTGCCAACTTATTAGGCATTTCAAGATGCTCCATTGTTCTTCCACTATATGAATAGGGATGGGGTTGTGGGCTAAGCCTATAGTTTTTGAGGCCTTCTCCAGATTTTTGATATCCTCTATTGTCGACTCTTGAAAACTTCTATGTTCTTATTTAATTGTGTTTCTGTTTTCTTTTTTTTTTTTTTTTTTTTTTTTTTTTTTTTTTTTTGTGAAGAAACAAAGTATAATCATATTAAACACAAAACAAGAATAAGTTGCTTGCCATATCCAGAATAGTTTACAATAATAAATATATTGGTTCTTTAGTATAACCAAAACTAAAGCCAAGATCTATACCATACTAAGAAAGCAAATTCATGTATATCTCTATTATTTTTTCAGTAATAAAATTTCTTTTGGCTAACTAAAGAGAAAAAAAAAAGGAAAAGTTCCAATATTTTCGAGATGCTTTCTAAAGTGTCTTATTGTGGTTCAAAAAGTATTTATGCAATGTTTTGTGTTGATTTCGTGGAGACTTTGTCCTTTCCTTGATTGGGTGTTCCTAAATTTGCCACCATCCCACCGAGTAGAATGGCTAAACAGGTTGTGATCATTGATGAAGTTGTAACATGTTTTTGGAATTTTTTCGACGAGCATGTTTGTATTTAATTAGAGCTAAATCACTGTGGAAGCCTTGACCTTTAGCTATGTTGGTTGGATGATTTTATGTCCAAGTTTCAGTTATTTGTCGAGTCGAACAATATCTAGTTAATACTTCTGGCTCAACCTGAAATTCGAATATTCTGTCAGATTGGGTGAGAACAGATCCATTTGTCTCCTACTCATTTGCTGGGACAAGTAAGGGTGGCTTGGTTCAGAATACATTTTGTTGCAGTCTTGCAAGATTACTGTAAACGACTACTAATTGTTTTCAGATTTTCAACTGATTTGAGGGCTGTATGTAAAAATAATGTTGCAAATTCTCCTTTCAAATGTGTTTTCTTAGAATTTCACGTCCCTACTTTCTGGAAATATGCACAGTTGGATCAAAATTTCAAAGCAAATGAATCTTCAACAATCTCCTGGTGTTTGGCTTGAACTTTCTGCTGTCTCTCCAAATGTATCTATTCCAAGTCTCTTTTGTCATAATGGTGCTGTAAATTCCTTGTGGTTTCTGAAATTTGCAATGTTATGGCAGTAAATTCCTTGTGGTTTTCTGAAATTTGCGAAAGTGTGTCATTTGAAAATTAATGAACAAATCAGAAACTTTTTAGTGGTTGTCTGCCTTGTTCTTGCCGGTTCTCTTGTAACCTTAAGTTGTAATTTTTGTTGGAGAAATAATTATTAATATTACTGTTTATTTATTGCCTTTCATTTATTTTATTTTATTTTTTTTGGCATGGTAAATTGCTGATTCAATCAAGATTTAAGCTGTTTTTCTTTGATTGGATCTGAAAGAGGTAAGATAGTTGCTTATTTTTAATGAACTTCTTTCATACATGCAATTGTGTGATACTATATTTGTTTTGTTCTTCTCCTTTTTTAACCCTTTTTTTTTTTGTTTTGAAATGTAGAACAAAGTGTACATTATCTGTATTTTATTAATGCAACCTTTATGCACAACCGATTGTTTATTCCTTTTGTTTCACTCCTAAGATGCAGTTTCTGGTGTCTTTGCAGGGACTGGTACAATTTAGAAAAATCCAAGCGTGTCAAGGCATTTCGATGTGGTGAGTTTGATGATTGCATTGAGAGGGCTGAAGCCTCCCTGGGCATGCCAACCAGGAAAAGAGAGAAATATGCACGCCGAGAAGATGCTATTCTTCATGCTCTTGAGCTGGAGAAGGAATTGTCAAAGAAACAAGGAAAATTACTTGTTATTTCTGATCATGTAAGTCAGTCATCTGGTTCATCAAAAAAGGAATTAGTTACATCTTCAGGAGCTCTGGATGTTAGTGCTGGGAAGCCTGGGAATTTCAAATCAAATCAGTTTTCAGAGAGACCTGAAACATCATTTACAGATAAGAATGTTGAGAGCCCTGTAAATCTTCAAAAAAACAAAGACACAGATCAATCAAGTTTGGAAGATGAACATTCTGATGTAATACCTAGAATGAGAGGTTTGCAGGACCTTGGGGTTAGGACTACCCCTCCAAAGCGGAAGCTTTCTTCTCCTTGTGCTTCAGATGGTTCTGCGAAACTTACAGGTGACAATAATAATCAAGCTCCTTCCAGTACTGTCCCTGGCCCAGGAGGAACCAGTCTTGCAAATGGTAAAATTCTTCGGAAAAATGAAAAATTTATATGACTAAGTAAATTTTGATCAAGAGACATGATAGGAATCACCCCCTTGTTAAATTGTTGCAGAGTAGGGCAGGACTAGGTTTATCATTTCTCAAAACTTGACTGCAATACTGTTTGCATTTCTTTTCTAGGTGGGGAGCAGGCAGGTATGTTCCAGGCCAAGAGGAGCAGATGTGTCTACTTGCCATCTGAGTCTGTTGCAACTCGGGATCATAAAGAAATTCATCCACCAAGCCAGATTGTGTCGTCACATTTGCAGTTTGAATACAATGAATGCTGTCCTCGTGCTGAATTTTCTGTTGAAGAAAGTTCTTCAGGGTTTGTGGAAGATGATGAAACTGATTCTTCTGAGTCTGAATCTGAGTCTGAGGCTGATTCATCTGAGACAGAACCAGATATGGTTGAAGAGATGACTCTAGTTTCAGGTTGATATTTTACTAAATCTATCTCTTGTGCATATCACAGTTTTGCCCCACTGAGAAATAAATTGATTGTTTTATGTGGTTTCCCCACTGAGAAAATAAATTGATTGTTTTATGTAGTTTTAGTTCTCTATATATTTGCAAGATTAGTTTACAAACTAACCAATGACTTCCATTCTACTTTTGTGATTGACCAATTTTAAGGAGAGAATTTATTGAACATGTCCATAATTGTTATTTCTTGATAGGTATATATAGAAAGCGTATTCTACTTGCATTGCTGCCTGTTGTATATATTGTTCTACTGGTACTGTTTTGTTATTTTAATGCATTTATAAAAAATTCTTTATTTTAAATCACTGGTATTCAACTCAGTTTAATATTTTTTGGCGTTGTCGAATTACTTTGTTTCTCTCCTTGCAGTAATTTTGGCTTTAGATTGCTAACCTTTTTCCCAAGTCATATTATGTGGACATGGATCAAAAGCAATGAATAATTTGGTGACACTCACATCCTGCTTCCATAAATACTTGCATACTTACAGCTTCGTTAGCAAGAATTTTGTCCTTTAATCAATCATTTTTGGTGTTTTTCAAAGGTTTCTATTCAGAACATCTAGGCTAGTTTCACATTGTTTTTATTTTATTTAAATTAAGCTTTAGTTTTTTCTTATAGTTGTATTTTAGGTGCCTGCATTGTAAGCATCACATTTTTCAGTTTCTGTTAAGGTTTTAATCATGGATATAGCCTGGAAATTTTTGTTCTGTAATATACTTTAAAATGCCATCTGGCTGCTCTTCTTCAGTTTGGGGTCTAAGTGCTTTGTTCTCTTGGGAAATATAGGCTCTTAAATTTAGAATTGTTAGGTAGTTGGACATAATAGCTCTGAATTCAATGGGAGGGAAAACTTGTATGGTATCAGAGGATGAATTTTGTCAAGACACTCTTAGCAGCATGTATTCTTGTTTGCAGACATTTCTTATAATCAAGTCTTCTTTTTAGGTTTAGATTTGTAGATGCTTTATCTGTGTAGGTTTTTGCTATCTTTTTGTTTAAATACTTTTTACTTTACGAAAGAAAGGCCCTAGTACTATATTGAGCTTTGGGGATGCTTGACAAGCAAAAGCTGCATTCTTAGATTTTCTTCTTGGAGGCAGTGACTCCTGTAAGAAAGTATGCTTGTAGCCAATGTGAATATTCAACACTAGTAATGGATTTATCGACTTTCTTGGTTTGTTATGTAAATAGTACTAACAGCTGTCCTTTTCTGCACAAGGAAGGTTAGTGAATACAAATGTATCCTTTGTAAAAATATTGTTATTTTGAACACCTTAAAGAAGCCTTGAATTTTGATGGATTCGATCTATGTTCTGTTGACCCTTTTCTGTCGCCTGTGGGGTTTGGACATTTTGATTTTCTCTCATGGGAGCTATTGCTTGCCTATTCAGGTGCTTTTATGCCTAGAGAAGCTGAAGTTAGATCTCAACCTCTGCAAGAGAATGGAAGCATGATCAGTGAAGAGCATGATCAGTCAGCGCTATCTGGTGACATGTCTCACCTTCATCCTCGTGATCATATTTCTGCTAATGAAGCAGTTTCTAAATGGCAGTTGAAAGGCAAACGAAATATTCGCCATCTTACAAAAAGTTCTGTTGACGGAGCTGACAGAAGAGGTTTTCATGGATCCACGCATGGAACTTATCAAGAAGTAAAGGGAGCTGCTTTCAGCCAAGGAGCACTGAGGCAGAGTTTGAGTTTTCAGAGAAAGGCTGACTGCAATGGGGGTGTTGATGAGTCTGATTTTGATGATAGGGAATTCTGTACCCAAATGATTAGGCTGGATGGAGGATATGGTTATAGATTAAGGGCCGCATCAAAAGGTCAAAATAGTTTCAGTCATAATATCATTGATTGGGATGACAGGACATTGGAAGATCGACCAGCTCTTAGAGGACATCGGGGAGACAAAGTGGAGCACTTTAATCCAAGATTTGTTGGCTGTTATAATTTTGGTAGCAGGAGAAGATCTATTTTGTTAGATGTAGATCTGAAGGTCCAAGCGAGCTATCCAAAAGGACGTGTTCCCATTGTTTCTATGATGAGCAAGTTCAATGGCCAGGCAATAATAGGACACCCAATCCAAATTGAAGCCCTTGAAGATGGTTCATCTGAATGTCTTATTCCTGCAAATGGTTATTTTGCCGATGTAGCAGTTGATCATGATCGAACACTTTCACCAGCATGGAGAACTGCCAGAAGGACCAATTTTCGGGTCCCACGATCTCTATCATCTTTAGTTAATGCTGATGTGGCTGTTGGAAGTCATTCTTTGTCAGATGAAGAAAGAAGACAGTTAAAGAAATCCAACATAGGGAGTTTCAGTTTCAATGAAAGCCTGGTTAAGAAGAGCCAATCTCTTTTCCAGCCAATGACGGATAGGAAATTGCTGAAAAAGATGCCGAAGAAAGTAAGCTTGTCTTCTAGCCAAAAGACAAGAACTCTTTCGTCGATTGCTATTGACCACAATCTGAGTTCAAGGGCTGTTCATGATATGAATAACAGTCAAATGAATGGGTTGATCAAGCCAGAGTCATCTGGGCCCACAACAGTGGCTTGTATACCCGTGAAATTAGTATTCAGTAGGTTACTTGAGAAGATCAATAGGCCACCATCAAAAGTATCCAAGTAAAGTGGTTCTGTCAAGTAGTGATGCTGAGAAAAACAGTTCGTAGATTACATGTACATTGTCATACGGGACACTAATATATCCAGTGCAACAATTGTTGCTAATTTTCTCTTCCTGACAAAAAGGCATGGCCCACCTGAAACTGTACGGTTATCAATGTGGGGCATGGATTTGGCTGTCTTGGATAATCAGTTAAAGCAGGTAACAGGGAAAGAATTTACACATACAATAGATATATATATATATATATTATTGATGTGGCTGTTTAGATATTATGAACAACGCATTTGTTGGATGGGAGAACAAAACTTGATTAGGCAGAAATATAGCAATCTGAGCTATAGTGGACAGCAGCAGGTGGGTGGTATTGTATTCACATAGACAAGTACATATTTTGTTTCCCATAAAAGCATGTTTATTTTTTGAACTTGTTGATTAATTTAAAGATAAAAAGGAAGTTGCAGTGGATGTTGGATACGAATATTACGGTTTTGCATAGTCACGAGATAATAATGATGCATGGAGAAATAGCTACTTTTTTTTTCTTTTTTTGGTTTATTGATTTGTCTATTTTAGCCATTTTACTCGTGCAAGGTATTAAGATACTGACTGATGCCATGGTACCAAATTTATATGATAGAAGTTTCAGTGAGAATATCGAAATCGTTGAATGTGTTACTAATTATGCATTTGTGTTTTGCAAATCTTAATTAGTTTCAGAGTAATAATTGTTGTTTAAAGGCATGTAGTAGATCATCCCCAGGCACCCAGAATTTGGATTCTACTGATCCATCCAGTGTACGCGAATCAAAGTGGGGTTTTGAATTGTTTTGGCAAGATTTCTGTAGTTTTAGGGATTTTATTAGATATTTTGTATCAGATTGTGGTAATTTTATTTTATAATAAATTTTATTAAAAAATAATTTATTTTGTTTTATTTTTAAATTAATTAATTAAAATAAAAAAATTTTATTAATAAAATTATATACTTAATTTTATTTTACTTTCAGAGTTTGTTAAATATATTTTATACAATAAATAAAATTAAAAAAAATTAAGAATGAGC
Organism: Khaya senegalensis; assembly: GCA_032402905.1. Taxonomy (NCBI): domain Eukaryota; kingdom Viridiplantae; phylum Streptophyta; class Magnoliopsida; order Sapindales; family Meliaceae; genus Khaya; species Khaya senegalensis. The sequence continues at coordinate 2,021,224 of CP135555.1, read as the reverse complement.
TAAAATTATAATTAAATTTGAATATTGGATGATA
>CP135555.1:1952468-1991283 GCA_032402905.1 Khaya senegalensis | reverse complement strand
TTTTAAATTCTACACTTGTATTTATTCTTCGACAATGAGATTTTTTTTTCTTTTCTTTTCCACGCAATCAATTTTCAATCATTTACATGTATATTCAATTAATCAACACACATCTACTTGACTAAAATGATCACCCAACATCATTTGAATAATACTTTAATTGGGTAATTTTACCCTTTTTCTATTTTTTTTTTCGTTTTACACATCTAACTCAATTTTTACCAATTTCTTTATATCACAATACAATTCTTAATACATAAACACATTAAATTAATATAATTTAACACCAAATAAATAGTATCTAAAATGGACCATTTTGCTCTTTTTCTATTTTTCTTTCATTTTACATATCCAAACTAATTCCTACTAATTTCATTTATTCCCAATACAATTATTAACATATAAACACATCAAAATATTATAATATAACACCAAATAAATAGTACTCAAAATAAACAATTTTGCCCTTTTTCTAATTTTCTTCCATTTTACACAACTAAATCAATTTTTATCAATTTTATTTATTCTCAAACACATTTATACACATTTAAACATATCAAAACACATTAAAATCAAGTATTTAAGTAATCCATAAATAATGGTAGAATATATCCTATTATGTATACATTAAATTTTTTCTATTTATATAATTCTAATCATTCTAATCTACTTCCAAAATATTCAATTTCATAAATAATATATTAATTTAACAAAACTCCCAAATTACCAAGTTAGGGTTTAGGGTTCTTACCTCAAATTCAGGGTTCTTACCTCAAATTCAAACGTGACGGCTATTGCACCAAATTCAAGTTAGAAAAACACTTAAAATACTATTTAAACTATAAAATTACTATTTAAATCACTTTTCTAACAAGTTCAAAAAATTAAAATTTAATGAAATTAAGAATTTTTATCGTCAAATTAAAACTTTCAACGCGTAGAATAATTTTTTCTTCTGTGGTAATGTGTTTAATCAGATAGATTGTAATATTATACTTGATTTTTTTAAGAAAATAGAAAAAATTTGAAAGAGAATACCTTATGAGAAGAGAGAGAAGAAAAGAAATTGAATGCATCCAATTTTATATTTTTACAAAAATTACACTTTTACTCAATAATTTTTCAAAACTTACATTTGACTATCAAGAAAATTATGAGGCTACTCAAACTATTTTTAAATTTTTTCACTTTAGTCCATCAGATTTTAGTGACTCGGAATTCAAAATTTTTTTATAAAATGACTATTTTACCCTTAAAAAAGAAAATTGATCATTTTGGTCTTTTTTCTCTTTTCTAAAGGTATTCTTATTCAAATTTAATTCTATTTCTTTCTACATACTTTTAACAATATTTTTAATATTTTTAAAAATGCGAGTTTCAATCTAACCTTTGTGACCTTTGTAAATCGACCATTTTGCTTTTTTTGACAAAATTATTATTTTTTGGCAAACTAGTGATTCTTGTCATTTTAAGGTTATTCAATCTATATTTTTCTCCAATAATAACTAAAATACAACCTTTAACTCAATTATTTTTTTGTTCAGTCCATCGACGATCACCTAAAATAATAGTTTTGCTCTTTACCATTATTTTGACCCATTTTTCTGCCAAAATAACTCTAACCAGGGTTGCAAAAATTATCTTATATATTTCACAACCTAAAACTCAAGATATACCATATAAAAATAATTATACTAAGGTTTCTGAGGAATACCTAAATTTGAGGATGTTATATTTCTACAAACATATGAAATGCCAATCAAACATATATCATATATATGCATAAAATGGCAACATGGTCATTATCACATAATATCCATTTTATAAATTTAAGTCTATGTACTTAAATGTAAAGCATTTGATTAACTTTTAATCAAATATAATTAAATTTACAAATATGGGTTCATATATAATCATCCAATAATTACACATTTGAAGCATGTTATCGCATTTTTGGACACATATTCTTTAATTCAATTTGTTGCATTTTTGGAGAAAATAGTGGTGTTTTAAAACATATTATATTGTTTACAATAAAAATAGAGAGACTTCTAAGCAATCGCTAGCATTTTACAACATTTTTGTGGAAAATGATTAAGTTTTGAATCATTTTATAGTATTTTGAACACAAATGCATATGTTCCAATCCAATTTGTTGCATTTTTAAAAAAAATAGTGATGTTATGTAGCATGTTGTATCATTTTTGGCAAAAACAAAAATGTTTAGTGGAACTATTAATATTTTAGGGCAATTATGTACAAAACGGTGATGTCTTCAAGCTTCTAATCTCTTTTTCGGTCAGCATGTATAAATTTTAAAGCAATTCATAGCATTTTGATGCATATTTGGATGAATATAGCATTTTGTTGTGTTTTTTTTAGTAAAAATGGTGCTGTTTTAAAGCATGTTATATCATTTACAGTGAAAACATAGATGCTTTCAATCAATTTCTAATAACTCACATTACTTTTGCATAAAATGGCTACTCTTCTAAGTATGTTATTGTTGAAAGCAAATTAGTACATACATGAAATGAAAAATGCTAAAAATTTGTTTGTTTTCAAGATCTCTACGATAAATTCTAGTGTTACATATGTATATAAATATAATGCACTAGATTTGTACATGCCTATATATTAGATGGTTTGTCAAAGTATAAACACAAATTCAATGCCTCTGTGTCTCTATGATATACACACGATTGGAAATCAACTTAAAGTACTTACTTCTATGTTCTTGAGTGTCAATTGTTTTATGTGTTTCATTTCTCAAAAGTAAACACACAAAACAAATCCTATGCACCCACTACAAAACATAAATATCATATATTTATAATACTATTTTAGAATTTTGGTTTAGACATATACCATTAGGTTGGGTTTTCATTTAAAACTTAATATATTTAGTAAAATATGTACTAACAAAATTTAATTTAATCTTTACATTATGGATTTAGTGAAATTCAATACCTAAATAGCTTAACAAATCCTAACACAACTAGGATTCTCTATATACATATAAATAAATTTATCTTTATGAATCATTGTCATTATTATTCTCGATCTTAATGTGCGACTCAATAAGTTATCGTAATGTTAGTAGTAATATTAAATTTTCATTTTAATGTTACAAGTAATGAGTGGTGTTTAGTAGTACAACACGACTACTCAAGTGACAAGAATATCAGTGATTTGATGTTACTTTATTCGTGACTAATATTACTATATAATTCAATTTCTTTGCCTTATATATCTTAATTGAATACGAGATATGAAATGTGTTATCCTCATATAGTTAAATTTTATATTTTTTTAATATTCTAAATAGACTTATTCTATCAAATGAAGTTAATATCATATATTTACTTATTTTGAGTATGACCATACATTTTCATAGTTTTATTCAATCAAAAGACCTAAAGTATAACTCCCATTATATGGGAGGGACAAATCCTATTTTGACCACACGCAACTCTCTATATTAGTTATGATATATTTGATTTTTTTTTTTATAGTCTATCTTATTACATATGATATTTGAAAATATCAAAATATATTATTTTATATGTTGAGAATTATAATAATCTCAAGCCCAAGGATTAAATATACCATTGTCACTATGAGAATCGTTTATGATACTTATATAGTGATTCAAGTAGTATTATTATGATAGGTCAGTCCAATATATTAGTTCACTAATTTATACTCATGTGTTGATTTGATATCTCATATCATAACACACACACATGTTGTTATCAGTCACTATACATAATAGTCTCCATGTATTATTATTATCCTATTTACAATATACTTGATTAAGGACATTTAAGAATAATGTCCAACTAATGAACTTACTATTCTAAGGGGTAGATATATAATAATAAAATAATTAAATAGTATATATAAATTAAAATATCATGATACAAATGTCCAAAATATTCAAAATACTATTGAATTTAGGGCACATACTTATATGATAAGATCAAATCGTCACAAATAAGATTATTAAGTTGATTCACCACACTCTTAAATAGAAAGAAGGAAGAGTAACAAGAATCAATAGATAATTCACCACTAAACAAAGAAATTGTTTAGGTAATAATTTGGATGCAACCCGACAAAATGTTTAATCATTCAAAGACTAAAAATCCATTACAATGACATATCTTTCATTATAGAACTAATAAGCTTACTTAAGAAGACTTGTACATTTAATTACTAGTTGGAAAACTAAGATTAATTAATTAAAACACAATTACTAAAACTATAATTGATACATCATCTCCCCCTTGTTGAATTAGATTAGCCTTCAAATCCTTCTCCTTTCTATCTTTGAAATAATCTTTTAAGTAAGAAGAAACATTGAATGTAGCATAAATATTATAATCTTCAGGCAATTCGATCTTATAAGCATTATCATTCACCTTTTTAACAACTTTAAAAGGACCATCAGGTCAAGGCATTAGTTTGGATTTTCTTTGTGTGGAAACATTTTCCTACATAAATAAATTCAAACCAAATCTCTTAGTGCAAATTAAATTCTTTTCCTCATTTTGTTTGTTGATCATGTATATTGTTTATTTTTCTTTTCAATTTGCTTATTCACACTCTCATGTAGAGATTTGACAAAGTCAACCTTCTTTTTCCCATTAAAGCATATTTTCTCATCAATAGGCAATGGCAACAAATCAAAAGGAGTTATAGGATTGAATCCATAAATTATCTCAGATAGTGAATGCTTGTTCTGCTATGCACATTTCTATTATAAGTAAACTTAGCATATGGTAAACATTTGTCACAATTCTTCAAATTCTTATTAACAACGGTACGAAGTAAAGAACAAACGGTTCGATTTACCACTTTGATTTATCCATTAGTTTGAGGATGGCATGTTGTGTTAAAGAGTAGTTTTATTCCAAGTCTTTTCCACAAAGTCTTCCAAAAGTAGCTTAAGAATTTGGCATCACAATAGAAACAATACTTTTTGAAATCCCATGCAATCAAACAATCTCCTTGAAGAATAAATCAACATGTTGAGCATCATTCATTTTGTGGAAAGGAATAAAATGATATATCTTGGAAAACCTATCAACAACTACCATAATCAAATCTTTTTCCCTTTGCATTTTAAGCAAACCAAGCACAAAATCCATGAAAAGATCTTCTCATGGTTGGTTTGGTATAGGTAATGGCATGTATGACCCTTGAGACATCTCCTTGCTCTTGGCTTTCTTGCATATCACGCATCTTTTTTTGACTCTTTTAACATCTTTGATCATGGATGGCTAATAAAAGTGTTCCTTGAGTGCTTTCAATGTCTTCTTTTCTCTAAAATAACCAGCTAAACCTCTACCGTGAGTTTCCCTCACTAAGTAATTATAGATTGAACAATTTATGATGCACAATCTACCTTGCTTGAATAAATAGTCATTATGTCGATAGAATCCTTACATCGCTCATTTCTTGCATTTCTCATATACTGATGCAAACTTTGGGTCATCTTTATACTGATCTATTAGCATTTTGAAACTCATTAGTTTAACATTTAACATAGAAATTAAAGAGCACCTCTGAGATAGTGCATTAGCCATAATGTTGACATTTCCTTTCTTGTACTTAATCACATAAAAAAAAGACTCCAAGAATTCCACCCATTTAGCATGCCTTTGGTTTAGCTTACTTTGCCTCTTTAAATATTTCAAGGACTTATGATCAATATGAATAACAAACTCATTGGGCAATAAATAATATTGCCATGTCTCCAAAACTCTAATTAAAGCAAAAAAAATAAATTTTTGTCATAAGTTGAGTAGTTTAAGTGTGCATCACTTAATTTTTTAACTAAAGTATGCTAATAGATGCCTTTCTTACATAAGAACAGCCCCAATTCCCACACTAGATGTATCACATTGCAATTCAAAAGTTTTGGTAAATTCAGATAGAGTTAAAATTGGTGCAATTGTCAACTTCTCCTTAATCAACTCAAAACTCCTTTATACTTCTTTATTCCATTCAAAAGCCTTTTATTTTACAATAATTTTAGTAATAGATACAACCAAAGTACTAAAATTCTTCACAAATCTTCTATAAAAAGAAGCTAACCCATGGAAACTTCTCACTTCAGCAATACTACTTGGAATAGACTTCACCTTTTCTTCATCAACACCAACACCATGCTTTGACACCATGAAAAAAAGAAAAACTACATAATCTTGGGAAAAATAACATTTCTTTAAATTGCCTAATAATTTCTCTTCTCTTAACACTTCAAACACCTTTATCAAATAAATTACATGTGTTTCGAAACTTTTACTGTAAATCAGAATATTATCAAAGTAAACAACAATTAAGTCATCAATAAAGTTTCTAAACATATAATTCATCAATCTCATAAAGGTGCTTAGTGCATTAGATAAACCAAATAACGTAACCATTCATTCATATCATTGAAATTTAGTTTTAAAAGGAGTTTTTCATTTGTTCCCTTTTTTAATCCTAATACGATGATAACCATTTTTAAGATTTATTTTAGAAAATATAATAATACCATTTAACTCATCAAACATATCATCAAGTTTAGAGATAGGATAGCAATATTTTACTGTAATCTTGATGGTTGCCTTACTATTCATACACATTCGTATAGTTTCATCATTCTTTGGCATTAACAAAATGTTAATATATACTCTAAATTTAATAGTATTTTGAATATTAAGCACATTTGTACCAAGATATTTTAATTTATATATATTATTTAATTATTTCATTATTACATGTTTGTGTATTTAATAAATATAATAATGCTCTTCAAATAGTAAGTTTAATTAGTTAGACACTATTTTTAAATATCCTTAGTCAAACATTATTGTGAATAGGGTAATAATAATCCATGAAAACTAGTATGTGTAGTGATTGATAAAAAAAATGTGTATGTTATAATGTGAGATATCAAGTCAACACATAAGTACAAGTTAATGAATTAATGTATTAAACCAACCCATTATAAGAATGTTACATGGATCATTATATGACTATTATAAGTGATTCTTATAGTGACAATAGTGTATGTGATCCTTGAACATGAGATTACTATGGTTCTCAACGTAGAAAATAATATATTTTGATATTTCAAATATTATCTATAATAAGATAGACTTTAAATAAAATAATTGAATATGCCATAACTCGTGTAGAGGGATGTGTGTGATCGAAATAAGATTTGTTCCTTCTATATAATGGGAGTCATATCTTAAACACATTATGTAAAGATTGGACTAAGTTTATTAATGCCTCATTTACTAAATAAATTAGATTTTATAAGAAATCCCAACCAAATAGTTTAAGTCAAAATTGAAGACCTAAAATAACAATATATAAATATATGATATTTACATTTTTAAGTGTGCCTAAGGTTTGTTTTTGCATTTTTGCATCCTTACTCTTAAGAAAAGAATAACACACAAAATATCACGCACTCAAATCATAAGAGCTAGCAACACTTTGATTAGATTCCCAATCCTGTGGATACCATAGAGATGTAGAAGAATTTAATTTATGTTCGTGGTTTGATAAAGATCATTTAATTAAAGGTATATACGTATTTATGATATTGAAACATATACATATGATAACACTAGAGTTTATTGCATGGGTCTTGAAAAGTAAATTATTTTTGTGTAATTTTGCTGCATGTTTATGTACTGATTTGCTTACAAAAAACTGGTACAAAACAAAGACTCTTGGATTCCCTAATATATCCCTTATCAATCAACTCAGAAACTTATTTTTGTAACACTTTAGTCTTTTTTGGATTATTTCCATAGGTTGGTCAATTTGGTAAATTTGCCCCTAGTATGAGATTTATTTGGTGCTTAATTCCTTTGATTGGTGGTAACCCATTTGGTAATTCTTTTGGAAATGCATCAACAAACTCTATTAAAATCACTTCTACTTGAGTTGAAAGAGTAACATCTTCACTTTGATTTGCTTGTTTAACCACCAAAATAAGGATTGGCTCTTTATCAAACAAAACTTGCTTTATTTGCCTTTTGTTGACAAACAAACTTTCTTTCTCTCTCTCTTTTTTTTTTATTTTCTAAAACTCAATTTTATTTTTTTGAATTTATTGTGAATTAAAAGGTGTTAACACAATCTTTCACCCATCCTTAACAAAGGTATATGTATTCTTATAACCATTATGAAAAGCTCTCTTATCATATTGCCAAGACCTTTCCAGTAAGAGATGACTTGCATCAATAAGGACTACATCACATAACATTTCATCTTTGTACCTACCAATTGAAAAAAGCACCAAAACTTGTTGAGTAACCATCACATCACCATTGTCATTTAGCCACTACAATCTATAAAGTTGGGGATGTTTTACAATAGCTAAATTTAATTTTTCAACTAAAGTAGTGGAAGCCACATTTGTACAACTACCTCCATTAATTATAATTCCATACATCTTATTCTAAATTGCACACCTTATATGAAAGATAATCTCACATTGCTCGTCTTCCTCTTTTGCTTGTGTAATCATGGTTTTGTGAATTACAAGCATTTCTCTATTTTTAGCATGCCCTACCTCTTCTTCCTTGTTATCTTCCACTCCTTTTTCTTCTATAGCTTCATCTTCACTCTCCAATTCTCTTTATGAGTCCCTAAGTATCATTTGTTGGTATATTTGGCATATGATATTTTTTATTTATATATAGCATTTGATTATTTTATTATCACATACTTATATGTTTAATAAATGTAATAATGCCCTTAGAATATTAAATTTAATTAGTTGTACACTATTTTTAAATGTCTCTGGTCAAGTATTATTGTGAAAGATAATAATAATGCATAGAGACTAATATGTGTAGTGATTGATAATAACATATATATATATATATTATGATATGAGATATCAAGTCAACACATAAATACAAATTAGTGAACTAATGTATCGAACCAACTCATCATAAGAATACTATATCGATCATTATATAAGTGTCATAAATAATTCTCATAATAACAATGGTGTATGAGATCTTTGAACTTGAAATTACCATTATTCTTAACATGAAAAATGACATAATTTTATATTTTTAAACGTCATTTGTAACAAGATAAATTATAAAGAAAATAGTTAAATCTATCATAATTCGTGTAGAGAAATATGTGTAATCAAGATAGAATTTATCCCTCCAATATAATGGGAGTGATATCTTAGACTTTTTGATTAAGTAACACTTTGAAAATATATGGCCATACTTAAATAAGTCAATACGTGATTTGACTTAATTTAATAGAATAAGTCTACTTAAAGTATTAAAGCAATATAAAATTGAATTATATGAGATTGATACATTTCATGTCTCGTATTCAATTAATATATGTAAGGCAAAGAAAATGAATTATATAGTAACATTGATTACGGATAAAATGATATCAAACCACTAACATTGTCATCACTTGGATAGTTATAATGTATTATTATACAGTGTTCATTACTTATAATACTAAAATTAAATTTTAGTATTACTATCAACATTACGATAACCTATTCGGTCGCATATTAAAATCAATAATATATATATATATATATATAATTTTAAATGGGTTTAGAGTTCGTTGAGTTATTGGGTATTAATTTTGACATAAATACATTATATAAAAATTGGATTGAAATTATTATATCTATTTTACTAAATAAATTGAGTTTTATAAGAAAATTCAACTAAATAGTTTAAGTTAAAATTAAAAATCTAAAATAATAATATAAATATGTGATAGTTTCATCTTAGAGGTATCCCTAGGATTTGTTTTTTTTTTTTTTTTATGTCCTTACTTTTGAGAAAAGAAGAATACATAAAACATCACACACTCAAATTATAGAAGTTAATACTCCAAGTTAAATTCTTAATTATGTTGATATCGTAGAGTTATAGTGGCAATTGACCTATATTCATAGTTTGGCAAAAATCTTTCATTAGAGGCATATATGTATTTATTATATTGAATTATATACATATGATAATAACACTAGAATTTATCGCATGGATATTAGAAAGCAAACCACATAGTTGTATATTTTTTGCTGCGTATATTTACTGGTTTACTTACACTATTACCCTCCTATTTGGACATTCAAAAGCAATATCCCATGTCCAAGACATTTAAAACATTTGATGTCTCAGCGCAATTTTGGAGGAATTAGTTATGCTACTTTCTCTTTTCCTTTATCAATGGCTATTGTTAACTTGCAATGACCACTTTTCTCTACTGATTTTACTATCTTTTTTGAAATGGAAGTCAGATAAGTAGATATTCAGTTAATGTTTTTGGTATAACTGAATATGTACACTCTTCTTATTAGTTGTCTCTTCACCTTAATAGCTGGTTGAATCACATCTTGTAAAGAAACAAATGGTTGCAATTCTGCCCTACTTGAAATTTCATTATTTAGCCTACGAAGGAACTTTGCAATGGTTAGTTCTTCCGATTCTTATAAGTTACATCTAATTATGAGCATCTCGTACTCTTTAACATAATCTTTTACATACATGCCCCCTTGCCTTAAGTTTTGAAACTTAAAGTACAACTTTTGTTTGTAGTATTCTGGTAAGAATCTTCTCTCCATTAATCTCTGCATGATTTTCCAACTTGTCACCTCATATAAACCTTCCTTTCTTCGCCTGACTTTTTTGTTTTCCTACCATAATCATAATTCTCAGGTGAACTTGGTCATTGAAATGGCAAAATCTTCAACTTAACATTACTTCTTTTATCCCTAGTATTTCTTCTCTGCCATGATCTTTCCTCAACTTCATCATTTATTCCTAGATCATCAAGTTCATCTTATTTATAATAATCAGGCCTTCTAAGAGCTCGTTGCTCTTATTGTTCACATCTTCTAAGTTGCTACTGAATGGTATTCCTTTTCATGGCTTGAATTAAACAATCAATTTGCTCCTTCATTTCTACTTGTTGGCATTCAAGTGCTAAGATCTTAACTTGATCGAAGCTCAATCCTTTTGCAACGCTAAGAGTTTTTCTTCTCTAAACATAATTCTTGTTGAAAATTTTAAGTGAATGGGTTTCTTGATTCAAATAGGCTTTGATACCAACTAATATGCCTTAAGGATCTTCAAGTAGTGAATCAAGATTTTATGGGTATGTTTTCTATTTATGTTTTATGGATGGACACAGGTGTTGGGATATGTTATAGTGTCTTGAAAGATAGAAATTCAAAATTAAAGTGACTTTATGGTTCTTTAGAGGTGTTTTAAGGAAGTTGAAGTGTTATGTACAAATTTTGAAGTGGATAAGATGATACGGATAGCTTTTGGAAGTTTAAAATGAAGAAATAGAGTTTAAATCAGTATCAAGAATCAAATAAAGAAATTAAAACTAGTGAATCTTGTTTAATAAGACCAAATTACTAGGTTAATTTGCCACACTCTTAGATAGAAAGAAGGAAAAGTAATAAGAATTAATAGGTAATTCACCATTAAACAAAGAAATTGTTTAGATAAGAATTTGGATGTAACCTAACAAAATTCTTAATCATTCAAAAACTGAAAATCCATTACAATGACATGTCTTCTATTATGAAACTAACAAGCTTGTTTAGGAAGACTTGTACATTTAATTACTAATTGGAAAACTTAGACTATTTAATTTAAAACACAACTATTAAAACCATAACTAATACATCAATAAGTAAACTTTTAAGTTATCAGCCACTTTATTTATTGAAGTTCATTGAGTAAAATAATAAGATAACTTTTTAAGTTAACTAATACATCAATAAGATAACCTTTAAGTTATCCTTATTGGCTGAAATTTAACTCAATCAGCAAATCAATTTCCCTCCATGTAGATGAGTAAAGTAATAAGCTTGACTTTTGCTCTAATAATTGGTCCCATGTATGGCTCTTCTTAGATAATAGTAACTTCATTTTCATGATGGAACACATTAGTTTCAAAGCATTTTATATCATTTTCATCATAAATACATTCGTCTCAATATAATCTGTGGCATTTTCTAAGAAAGTGGTGATGTTAGTTAGTGTGTTGCACCATTTTCAGCAAAAACAAACTATGTTTTAGTGGAATTTTTAGTGTTTAATGGTATTTTTGGATAAAACAATTACATTTTCATGCATTGAATGTCACTTTCGGCAGAAACGCATTTATTTTAAAGCAATGCATCATATTTTATTGCATTTCTAGGATAAACACAGCATTTTATTGCATTTTTTGAAAAATGGTGATGTTTTATAATGTGTTATGTCATTTGCAGGAAACACAAAAATGCTTCAAGGCTATTTCGTACAATTTGTAGCATTTTTGCACAAAACAGTTACCTTTTAGGGCATGATATAGCATGTTCGGCATAGACGCGTATATTTAAATCCAATTTGCTGCTTTTTTGGCAAAAATGGTGGTGTTATAAAGCATGTTACATCATTTTCAGTAAAAACGAATACATTTTGATGGAATTTTTAGTGTACTATAGTATTTTTGGATGAAATGGTGATATTTTAAGGCACGTGATGTCATTTTTGGTAAGAATGTATATAAGCTAAAGCAATTCTTAGCATTTTACCATATTCTTAGATAAAAATAGCATCTCATTGCATTTTTAGTGAAAATGACAATGTTTGAAAGCATCTTGTGACATTTGCACCAGTCATGGATATGTTTTGAGGCAATTTGTGGGAATTTATTGCATTTTTAGATAGAAGACCACATTTTAAAGCATTTCATTGCATTTTTGGCACAAACGCATATGTTTTAATTCAATTTGCCATATTTTTAGAGAAAACAATGGTATTTGAAAGCATATTATATCGTTTAAAGCAAAAAAAGGATAGTCTTCGAGGCAATCGCTAGCACTTTACTACATTTTTGCATAAAACGACTATGTTTTATAGCATTTTTGACTCAAACGCATACGTTTTAATCCAATTTGTTGCACTATCGGAGAAAATGGAAATGTTATACAGCATGTTGCATCATTTTCAGCTAAAAGGAATATGTTTTGGTAGAATTTTTATTGTTTAGTGCCAATTTTGTATAAAACGATGATGTCTTAAAGCTTGTCATGTCTTTTCCAGTAAGCACATTTAAATTTTAAAGCAATTTGTAGCATTTTACTGCATATTTGGATGAATACAGCATTTCATTGCATTTTTTTAGTGAAAATAGTGATGTTTTAAAGTATGTTATATTATTTGTGGTGAAAACAGAGATGTTTTGAGTCAATTCTTAGTAACTCATACTGCTTATTGCATAAAGCATGTTATCGCATTTTTGGCATAAATGAATATGTTTTGATTCAATTCATTACATTTTTGTAGAAAACGATAATGTTTCAAAGCATATTATGTCGTTTATGACAAAAACAGTGATGTTTGAGGCAATTGCTAACATTTTACAACATTTTTGCTTAAAGCCGATGACGTTTTGATGCATTTTATGGTAGTTTTGGCAAAAACCCACACGTTTGAATCTAATTTGTAGCATTTTTGGAGAAAATGGTAATGTTGTAAAGCTTGTTATATCATTTTTGGCAAAAATGAATATCTTTTGGTGGAATTTTTGGTATTTTATATCATTTTTGCATAAAATGGATCAATCATAAAGCATGTAAGGTCATTTTTGTTGATTTGTTGATAAATGTAAGTGTTTACCTCCAGTTTTCAAAGATTCAACAAAAAACTAAGTGAAAATAGAAGTAGATAGAAGATAGAGCAAGAGAGAAAAAGAATAGCTTTGTTATTCACACTTTTCAATATTTACACATGATGGGTTTTATATACAACATCCTAACGGCTAGGTACAAGCTTACTTTACTTTTCCAACAACTAGGTACAACATATAATAACACATCTTTCAAATTCAAAAAACTAGTTGTTATGTTTGTCTTTTAGTGACTAACAAAAACTAGTTGTTATTTTGTCCTTTAGTGACTAGCTTTTAAAACACTTAAAATGGGCTTCGGGCTTAATGTGGGTATCCATAGACTAACCAAAGAGTTATTTGGGCTTTTCTTCATTCTTTGAATCTTCAATCTCAATCTCTTCATCTTCAACAATTTTCGCAAGGAATGTACAAATTTTTAAACAATGCGTGACATTTCACTATATTTTTGGATAAATATAGCATTTGGTTGCATTTTTAGGGAAAAGGATGATGGTTTAAGCCAACTTACATTGTTTGCAGCAAAATCGAAGACGCTTCGAGACAATTTCTTGTAGTTTGTAGCATTTGTGCATAAAATGGCTACCTTTTTGGGCATGTTATAGTATGTTCGGCACAAACGCGTATGTTTGAATTCAATTTGTTGCATTTTTAATGAAAATGGTGGTGTTATAATGCATGTTACTTCATTTTCGGTAAGAACAGACACGTTTCAATGGAATTTTCAGTGTTTTATGGCATTTTTGGATGAAACGATGATGTTTATGGGCATGTGATGTCATTTTTGAAAAGAACGTATATATTCTTAAGCAATTCTTGGCATTTTACCGCATTCTTAGATAAATATAACATCTTGTTACAATTTTAGTGAAAATGGCTACGTTTGAAAGCATGTTGCGACATTTGCACCGATCATGGACATGTTTTGAGGCAATTTGTAGCAATTTTGGATAGAACGACCACATTTTGAAGCATGTGATCAAATTTCCAACATGAAAGCAAATATTTTAATTCAACTTGCTACATTTTTGATAAATATAGTGGTATTTTAAAGCAAATTATATGTTTGCAACAAAAATGAAGAGTCTTTGAGGCAATTGCTAGCATTTTACAACATTTTTGCATAAAACAATTACGTTTTGAAGTATTTTATAGCATTTTTGACATAAACACATACGTTTTAATCCAATTCGTCAAAGTTTTGGAAAGTTTGATGATGTTATGCAACTTGTCATATCATTTTTGATAAAAACAAATATGTTTTAATGGAACTTTCAGTGTTTTGCGGAATTTTATATAAGAAAATGATGTCTTAAAGCTTGTAAGGTCATTTTTGGCAAGCATGTATAAATTTTAAAGCAGCTCATAGCATTTTACTGCATATTTGGATGAATGCAGCATTCCATTGCATTTTTTTAGTGGAAGCAGTGATGTCTTAAACCATGGTGTATCATTTGCAATGAAAGCGGAGATGCTTTAAGTTAGTTTCTAGTAACTTACACTGATTTTGCATAAGATAACTACCCTTCGAAGCATGCTATCACATTTTTAGCACAAACAAATATGTTTTTATTCAATTTATTACATTTTTGGAGAAAACAGTGATGTTTTAAAGTATATTATGTCATTTGTGACAAGAATTGAGATGCTTGGAGGCGATTGCTAGCATTTTATGGCACTTTTGTATAAAATTGGTCACATTTTGATACATGTTATAGCATTTGATCATTAGGCTGCTCATCACTAGGTGTTTCCTTACTTTGACTTTTACTAACTACATTTTGTTATTCATTTGATTTTAATGATTTATCAATATCATCATTTTGTAGTGTTAAACCTTGAGAGTTAGAATCCTCATTTTAACTCTCATTCAAACCAACTTTACGATTATTGATTTGATCATTATTTTTAAATAAACTCAACCGGTTATCCGTAATAGATAAAGGAAAAGGATCCTTAGTTTTTCCCTTATTTCTTACTTTGTCAAAATAACAACTAGTTTTTTAAATTTGAAAGATGTATTGTTATTTGTTGTACCTAGTTGTTAGAAAAGTAAAGTAAGCTTATACCTAGTCGTTAGGATGCTGTATATATAAAACCAAGATGTGTAAATATTTGAAAATAGAATAAAAAGCTATTCTTTTTCTTTCTTGATATATTTTATGTCTACTTGTATTTTCACTTAATTTTTGTTGAATATTTGAAATCATAAGTTAAACATTCAAATTCATTTAATCAACATGGTATTAGGGTTTTGGCCACATCTAGGGAAGGTTTTTTCCATCATCTTTCTCTTTTTTTTCCTCTCTCTTAATTATGTGATCAATTTTTATTGTGCAAAGCAAAGTTGTTGAAATTTGAATGGTAGCACAAGGAGGAAGTAGTTCTACCAAAGGAGAGAGCTTTTTTAACATTGATTCTAACTACAAAATCACCACCAAGCTTACTACTTTCTCCCTTAGTGAAAGGAATTATTCTACATAGGTGACAAATGCTGCAAGGGCCTTATTGGCCATGAGGATTCTTAGATTTGTTAATGGAGAAATTAATCAACCTAAGGTGGGAGATAAAGAATATGATTAATGGAGATACGTTGATAATCTTGTCGTCACTTGGATTATCAATTCCATTGATCAATTTTTGGTTGGTGCCTTCAACAAAACCAAAACTACCAAAAACCTTTAGAATACACTTACTAAAAGGTTCGAAAATTAGGAAAATCTCTTGAAAGTCTATGAGTTGAGGGAAATAATCACAAATGCCAAGATAAATGGGAGTGATTTCCTTTCCTGCTTCAACAAAATCAAGGAAGCATGGGATGAATTGGAGTGTTTGAGATTGACTATTACCAACAAGAAAGAATTAGAGAAAAGGGCCAATGAAGATCTTGTTAGTTTCCTTTTGACAGGATGGGGCCCTAGCATTAGAGACTTTAAAAATCAAATTCTAGTGAATAAGGAAATGCCACCGCATGATGATATGGTGAATATTGTGGATAAGAAATTGATGGCTAGAAAAGCGTTTGATAGAGACGAGCCTAAAACTAGGAAAGGTGCATTTGTGCAGGCAAAAGAAAAAGTAATGGTAACTCATGGGTTGAAAGAGAGCAAAACTATAAAGTGTGAAAGATGTGGGAGACTAGGACATATCAAAAGAAATTGTTGATTTTGTGATTATTGTGGAAAGTTTGGGCATAACAAGGATAAGTGTTTTGAGTTTCATCCTCACTTAAGGAAGGAGACTAAAGCCAAAGTTTCACAAGAATTACAATACACATTAGAGGCAGACTTGTCCACAAACCTCATAGAGCAATTTGTAAAGTTTCTTCAATCTTAATGGCTAAGCATATTTCAATGTTTGATCTCTAATTTATCTTTAAATATTGAACCTTAGGTTATAGACTTAGGTACTACAAATCACATGTTTAGAAGTAAAAATTTAGCTTTTAAAATTGAGTATATAGGAAAGGATAAATGGGTGAGTATAACTAATGGAAAAAACATACCATTTAGTGGTTTAAAACACTTGAATATTTTGTTTAAGCATACTAAAGGTTTTTATATGTCATGCTTCTCTTCAAATTTGTTGTCCGTAAGTAGAATTATTAAAGATTTAGATTATCACGTTATATTTAAACCTAATAAAGTAATTTTTCAGGACATCAAGCCTAATCAACTGATTGGTGAAAGACGAGAGAAAAATGGACTTTATGTTTTGGAAGATTCAAGCAAGGCTTTTAAAGTAGATAGCAGCAAAGTCCAAGAACTCTGGCATGCTAGATTAGGGCATCCTTCTAGTCATATTTTGTAAAAATTAGTTCCTAATTTAAAGTTTGATGAGATTAAAGATTGTAGTTCTTGTATCTTAGGAAAATAAATTAAAATACCTTTTGTACAATCTAATCATGAATATAATAATTTATTTGCTTTGGTACATTCTTATTTATGGACTTCTCTTACTCTATCTCATAAAAACTCTAAATATTTTATAACTTTTATAATTCACAAACCTAGGTATATATGAATTTATATAATTAAAAAAAAATGAGACTTTTAAGTATTTTACAGAGTTTTTAATATTGATTGAAAACTAATTTGATAAAAAAGTTAAAGTGTTAAAAACTGATAATGGAGAAGAGTATATGAATAACTTGTTTAAGGAGTTTTGAGTAAGTAGAGGAACTATTCACCTAACCACTTGTCCTTACACTTTGGAACAAAATGGAGTGGCTGAACGCAAAAATAAGCATATTTTAGAGGTAGCAAGAGCTATGATGCTCTATCACAATGTGTTTAGAGAGTTTTAAGGGGAAATAGTTCTCACAGCCACACATTTTTTTAACCAAACTTCGTCTATGGTCTTGAAAGGAAAGACACCAATTGAGATTGTCTGTAGTACCCAATCGGACTTGTCATATCTTAGAATTTTTGGATGTGTATGCTATGTACATATTCCAAGTCATTCAAAAGATAAATTAAATGAAATGAGCATTGAATGCATCTTGTTGAGTTATTGTGTAAATACTAAAGGTTTGGTGCTATAATCCCTTAATTAAGGATATCTCTAGGAATGTTACTTTCATAGAAAATGACTTATATTTTGATAGGATCAGTAATAAAAAGATGAAGTGGAGGATCCACTTCCTTTAGCCATAATACACAAGTATGTATTGCCATCTAGTGACATAGCTAGTAACCATAATCAAGACTTGAGTAGTGATAATATAAAATCACAAGATGAAGAGTCTAATAAAAATGAAACTAACAAAGAAAGTCAAAATGCACATTCACCTAGTAAAGTAAGAAAACTTTTCCTTTGTCATTAAGTAAAATTAGAGAGGAGAAAAATCAAGATGAAACACCTAGGGATGAACAACCGAATATTCAAATAGAGTCACCATATTGTAGATAAGATGAACCATCTATTAGTACACAAAGTACAGAGAAGCATGTTACACCTACACAAGGCCAAAATCCTCCACTTAGGAGATCTAAAAGACTTCAGCAATTTTCATCAAAATGGATGAAGAACAGAGGTTTTTTTATGGAAATAAAATAACCGTACACCCTCTTAACTACTACTACACCTTAAGAAATATAAAAAAAAGTTTTAGAGCCTTTTTAACTAAAGTAGATGCTATTAAAGTTCCTAATAACTTTGAGGAAGTTATTAGAAAACAAGCCATGTAGAAGAAATTAGATATTTTAGTTACAAATAACACATGAGAATTAGTACCTTTACCTTTAGGAAAAAAGTTGTAGGATGCAAATAAGTGTATTAGACTAAGTTAAATAGTAATGGAACCTTAGACAAACATATAACTAGGTTAATGGCCAAAGGTTTTATCCAAACTTATGGCTTAGATTATACAGAAACCTTTGCACCGATTGCAAAAATGAACACCATTAAAATACTTCTTTCATTACCGACTAATTATAATTGGGATTTACATCAAATGGATGTAAAAAATACTTTCTTGCAAGGAGAGTGAGAGGAAGAGGTTTATATGAGTCTACCTCAAGGGTATGATGTTATGGTTCGTAATACACATGTTTGCAAATTGAAGAAAGCCATATATGGATTAAAACAATCACCAAAAGCATGGTATAGTAAATTGAATGATGCATTGTGTTCTCTAAATTTTAAAGTAAGTAACATTGATCACTTATTGTTCATTAAGCACTCAATTAAGAGATCTACTATTGTTCTTATTTATATGGATAACATCACCGGTTGTGACATAAATGGCATTAAGTGTATCAAAGTATATTTGAAGTGTACATTTAAAATTAAAGATTTAGAAAATTTATAATATTTTTTAGGTATAGAAATAGCTATTCTGATGAAGGGCTATTTTTATCCTAAAGAAAGTATGTTCTTAATTTGTTAAATAAAATAGAAAAACTTGGAGTAAAGTCAACCATGACAACTATGAAGGCATTAAAAAGGAAGAAAGAGAATAAGAAGTATGAAAAAGAGCATGACAAGGAGGAACCACATAAGAACATCGAGCTTTATCAAAAGTTTGTAGGTAAGCTTATATATTTAACTATTACATGACCTAACATTATTTTTTCTGTGCGACAGGTAAGTCAACGCATGTCATGCCCAAAGAATATACACATGAAAATGGTGAATAAAATTTTGAGGTACCTAAAAAGAGCACTGGGGTAGGAATCTTGATGAAAAGAAATGGTCACCATAAGATAAGTGCCTACACAGATGCGAATTGGGCTAGTAACTTTGAGGATAGATGATCTACCACTAGTTATTGCACACTCATGGGAGGAAATTTGGTGACTTGGAAAAGCAAAAGGCAAAGTATAGTTGTAAGATCTAGTGCGGAAGCTAAGTATAAAGCTATGACATTTACTACTAGTGAATTGGTTTGGATAAAATCATTAGTGGAAGACTTTGGCTTCTCAGTTGAAACATCTATGGACATATATGGTGATAACAAGACGGCAACACACATTACATCTAATCCGGTGTTCCACATTACATCTAATCCGGTGTTCCATGAAAGAACCAAGCACATTAAAGTTGATTGCCATTTCGTAAGAGAAAAGTACTTGAGCAAAGTGATCAACATGCCTTATGTGATGAGTAAAGATCAACTTGCAGATGTATTCATCAAACCATGTACTCATCAACAACTCCTCAAGGTGAGTTCTAAGTTGAACTTGTTTAATTTGTACAAGTCCAACTTAAGAGGGAGTGTTGAAGATGAAGAGATTGAGATTGAAGATTCAAAGAATGAGGAAAAGCCCAAATAATTTCTTGGCTAGTCTATAAAGGCCCACATCAAACTCAAAGCCCATTTCAAGTGTTTAAAAAGCTAGTCACTAAAGAACAAAATAACAACAAATTTTTTGAATTTAAAATATGTATTGTTATATGTTGAACCTAGTTGTTGGAAAAGCAAAGTAAATATTTGAAGATAAAATAAAAAGCTATTCATTTTCTCTTTTGATATATGTTCTATCTATTTACATTTTCACTTGGTTTTTGTTGAATCATTGAAATCGTGAGCTAAATACACAAATTCATTTAATCAACATTGTGTGGCATTTTTAGATGAAACGGTGATGTTCCAAAGCAGGGAATGCCACTTTTGGTGAGAACACACATTTTAAAGTAGAGCATCGAATTTTATTGCATTCCCGGGATAAACACAGCGTTTTGTTACATTTTTGGAGAAAATGGTAATGTTTTATAGCATGTTATGCCTTTTGCAGGAAAAATAGAGATGCTTTGAGGCAATTTCGTACAGCTTGTAGCATTATTGCACAAAATGGTGACCTTTTAAGGCATATTATAGCATGTTCAGCACAGACGCGTATGTTTGGATCTAATTTGTCTCATTTTTAGTGAAAATGGTGGTGTTATAGAGCACGTTACATCATATTCAGTAAAAAAAGGATACGCTTTGACAAAATTTTCAATGCTTTATGCCATTTTTAGATGCAACAGTAATGATTTAAGGCACATAAGGTCATTTTTGGCAAGAATGCATATATTCTGAAGTGATTCGAAGCATTTTACCGCATTCTGGATAAATATGCCATCTTTGTTGCATTTTTAGTGAAAATGGCAATGTCTAAAAGCATACTGTGGCACTTGTACTAATCACAAATACGTTTTTAAGGCAATTTGTAGCATTTTTGGATAGAACGACTATGTTTTGAAGCATGTTATCACATTTTCGGCACAAATGCATACATTTCAATTCAATTTGCTATAATTTCAGGGAAAACAGTGGTGTTTTAAAACATATTACATCATTTGCAGCAAAAGTGGGGAGGCTTCAAGGCTTGCTAGCATTTTATGACATTTTCGTGTAAAACGGATTACATTTTGAATCATTTTATAGCATTTTTGGCACAAACGAGTACATTTTAATCTAATTCATTGAATTTTTAAAGAGATTGGTGATGTTATGTAGCATGTAGTCTCACTTTTGACAAAAGCGAATATGTTTTGGTGGAATTTTTAGTGCTTTGTGGCAATTTTGTATAAAACGGTGATGTTTTAAAGCTTTTAAGGTCATTTTCGGCAAGTGTGAATAGATTTTAAAGCAATTCATAGCATTTTACTGCACATTTTGATGAATACAGCATTTCGTTGCACTTTTTTAGTGAAAACAGTGATATCTTAAAGCATGGTGCACCATTTACGGTGAGACCATAGATGTTTTGAGTCAGTTTCTAAAAACTCACATTGCTTTTGCATAAGACGGCTACCCTTCGAAGCATGCTATGGCATTTTTGACACGACCGAATATGTTTTTATTCAATTTGTTGCATTTTTGGAGAAAACAGTGACATTTCAAGGCATATTATGTCATTTGCAACAGGAATAGAGATGCTTTGAGGCAATTGCTAGCATTTTATGGCACTTTTGCATAAAATTAATCACATTTTGAAGCATGCTATAGCATTTTCAGTAAAAGCACGCACCTTTGGCTTCAATTTATTGCATTATTTTAAAGAAAATGATAATGTTGTAAAGCTTGCTATATCATTTTTGGCAAAAAGGGATATGTTTTGATGGAATTTTTAGCATTTTATAGATTTTTGCATAAAAACAAATCTGTCATAAAGCACGTAAGGTCATTTTCATTAGGAACATACACATTTTTTAAACAATTTTGTGTCATTTCACTGTACTTGTGGGTAAATATAGCATTTGATTGCATGTTTGGAGAGAGGGTGACGCCTCAAACCAACTTACATCGTTTGCGGCAAGAACGAAGGTGTTTCGAGGCAATTTCTTGTAGCTTGCAACATGTTTGCACAAACTGGTTACGTTTGGAAGCATTTTTATAGCATTTTCAGCATAAACACACATGTTTCAATCCAACTTGCTGCATTTTCAGAGAAAGTGGTGCATGTTACACCATTTTCAACGAAAACAGACTATGTTTGGGTGGGAAATTTTAGTGTTGTGTGGCATTTTCAGCTGAAACGGTGATGTTCCAAAGCAGATAATGCCACTTTTGGCAGGAACACATACAAGTTGAAGCAAAGTATTGAATTTTATTGCATTTATGGGATAAACACAAAATTTTGTTGCATTTTTGAAGAAAACGTTGATGTTTTATAGCATGTTATGCTATTTGCAGCAAAAACAGAGACACTTCAAGGCAATTTCATATAGTTTATCGCATTTTTGCACAAAACGATAACCTTTTGGGGCATGTTATAACATGTTCAGCACAGACGCGCATGTTTGGATCTAATTTGTTGCATTTTTGGTGAAAATGGCAGTGTTATAGAGTGTGTTACATCATGTTCGATAAAAATGGATACGTTTTGACAAAATTTTTAGTGCTTTATGGCATTTTTGGATGCAACAGTAATGCTTTAGGGCACGTAAGGTTGTTTTTGGCAAGAATGCATATATTCTGATGTGATTCGAAGCATTTTACTGCATTCTTGGATAAATATGCCATCTCTGTTGCATTTTTTGTGAAAATAGCGATGTTTAAAAGCTGTTGAAATAAAACTAATTGAGTCGATTGATCAATCTCAAGATTCATGCCAGCATCGTAACCATGCTGCATTGGAATCTGTGTATCCCAATCATCATCTCAGTCAGCATCTTAATCCTAATCAGCATCTTCAGTAGCCAAAGAGAAAAATTCAAACATTCAAATTTGAAGATGGTAAACATTGGAAGTTGTTTTGCAATTAGTAGAAAAAGGAAACATTGCTTTATGACTTGTAAGTAATTTGTTTAACCTATTTTGTGTATTACAGCTTTCCTACCTTGGGAAAGCAATTATAGCTATTGGTTGTTTGCCTATTTAAAATCTTTGTAACATTATTCTTTTAATGAAGAAAAAATAATTCTCTCATCTTCTTCATATTTCTCTCTTTGGCTGAAATTCTCAAGCTCACTTCTTGTACTTTGATCATTAAAGTTAAAATGGTATCAAAGCTGTAAGTTCTTATCTTTCTTCTTCTTGTTGTTGTTCTTTGATTCTTCATGGTTGTGCTTGAAATGTATCTCCCATCCTTTGGCCAAATCTAAATGGCAAGTGAGGAACCCCTCTTTAAGCACCTAGAAACCAAGTGAAGCACCTTCTCAAACCACCATCAACGCCTCCACCCGAACCAATTCCAAGATAATGGAAGTAGATGTTAACACCTCCCTTAAACTCACCACTATTCTACTAAACAACCACAACTACCCCATATGGGTCAATGCTGCAGTAAATGCTTTGTGTGGTAAAGGTAGATATGGGTTTGTCACAAGAAGGGTTAGGAGACCTTTGGATGATGATGGATTTGAAGAATGGTTCCAAGTAGATAAAATGGTTCTAACTTGGATCCTTAACTTTATAGAACCAAACTTGATTGGTATTTTTTTTCAACGCTGAAACTTCTAAGGAGTTGTGGGAGTCTATCAAGAGAATCTATGGTCAACAAAAGAATCTCATGAGGGTGTATAAGCTTAAATCCTTCCTTAATAAGCTTAACCAAGGTGAGATGAGCTCAGTTGAACACTTGGAAAAATTTGTAGAGGCTTGGGATGAGCTTTACTTCTAGAGGCTAGAAATTAATAACATTGCCATCATTCTTGCACAGGCTAACGAGGATAAGGTGCTTACTTACCTTGCTAGCTTGAACTCCAAGTTTAATGATATTCGAAACCAAATACTGAGAAGCGATAAAATACCTTCCTTCGATGAGGTTTGTTACATGATCAATAAAGAAGAAACAGCCCATCGTGTTTTGGATACAAATGGCCATGACCACAAGGTAGAGACAAATGCTCTTTTGGCTCAAGAGAAGCCTAAAACTAAAACCTTAGTGGCTAAGTCAAATGGGAACAACAACCATCAAAATCAGGCTAAGTGTGACCATTGTCACAAGAATGGTCACTCTAAAGATCGGTGTTGGCTTCTTCACCCAAAACTAATGCCTTTCAAGAATGACAAAGTTTCAAATCAGAGTATCCATGGTGTTTCAAGTGCACATTCAACTCCCATTATTGAGATTTCAAGTGTTCACTCCTTTAGTCTTGATGATATTGCCAAGATGATAAGGAACCAACTCCAAATCAATTCAGAAGCACTTGGAACCCAACACCATGCTCACAAAGGCAAATAGGAGGACGGTACTCTTCTTGACTCTCAGTTTAACTCTTATATTGATTATGAACCATGGATTATAGACTCAGGTGCTAGTGATCATATGTTTAAAAACATAAATAAAGCATCTAGATTATATCCTTTAAAGAAAATACAAAGTGTCAAAGTTGCTAATGGAAAGCATGTACCCATTATGTATACAGCAGATTTGGATTTATTGTCAAAACATACTAAAGGATTCTATATACTTAATTTGATTCCAATCTATTATCGGTTAATAAACTTACTAAAGACTTAAATTGTATTGCTATTTTTGATCCTAAGAAAGTAATTTTTCAGAATATTATAATCGGGAAGAAGATTGGTGAAGGTTGTGCTCAAAATGGTCTTTACATGCTAAATGACACGAAACAAGTTTTTAGGGTCACTAAACAAATCAATTCATATGAGCTATTGAATGCACGGCTTGGGCATCCTTCTAATCATATTTTGAATTGTCTAGTTCCTAACTTAAATGATTGTCATATTTCTAAGTGTGAAGCATGTATTTTAGGAAAACAAACTAGGCTTCCTTTTGTACTATCGAAACATGAATGTGATGATGTTTTTGAATTAATTCACTCTGATTTATGGACTGCTCCTATGACATCACATGATAACTATAGATACTTTGTTACATTTATTGACTATAAATCTAGATATACTTGGGTATACCTTTTAAAATGTAAATCGGACACATTATCATGCTTTAAATGTTTTATGCCCTTGGTCACTAATCAATTTGGCAAAAAAATTAAAATGATTAGAACTGATAATGGTGGAGAATATGTCAATAATTCCTTTAAGGAATACTTAGTAAGTGAAGGGATCATACATCAAACTACATGCCCATACACTCCAGAACAAAAGGGAGTGGCAGAGAGGAAGAATAGACATATCCTTGAAGTTGGAAGATCAATGATGTTCTACTATAATGTTCCCAAACATTTCTGTAGTAATGCCATCCTCACGGTTGTTCATTTGATAAATAGAACACCTACAAAGGTTCTAAAGGGCAAGACTCTAAATGAGATAATGTTTAATCAAAAACCAAATCTTTCATATCATAAAATTTTTGGATGCATATGTTATGTCCATATTCCTTATAGTAATAGAGACAAACTTAGTTATAGAAGTCAAAAATGTATATTCCTAGGCTGTGCCACAACCCAAAAAGGTTATAGATACTTTGACCCCAAGACAAATAGGTTGTTTGTATCTAGAAATGTCACCTTTTTAGAACATGAACCTTACTATAAAAAACGTAAACTTGAATCCAATAGTAAGGGGGAGAATGCGGATAATTCCACTCCTAATCTTGTTATTGACACTATCCACACAAAGGGGCCCATTCCTAAACTTAAAAAGAATATCCATAACAAGCTAGAAGTTCAAAAGGAATCATCTCAAAATGAAAATGATCCTTACTCTCTTAGACAAACAGATGATGAGAATGAACATACTTTTGCCCAAGATGAGTCATCTCATGATGAGATTGACTCAGATCACCTTGGAGATGACCAAATTAGTAACCATGACACTTTAAATCAATTTCTAGGTAGTGATAATCATGCTACACAGGAACTACCTACACTTAGAAGATCTACTCGAATCAAAAGACCAGCCTCTGAATGGATGAAAAGTAGAGTGCTTTATCATGGCAACTATGTGACCAATCACCCTATTCAAAACTACTATACTCATGATCACATTAAAGATTAGTATAAAGTTTTTCTAAATGCCATTGATGATATTCGAGAACCTTCTAGTTACCAAGAGGCTCAAATTAGCCCAATTTGGAGAAATGCAATGAATGAAGAGCTTAAGGCTCTAATTTGAAATCAAACTTGGGATATTATTCCACTTCCTAAAGGGAAGAAAGCTGTAGGTTGCAAATGGGTATATAAAACCAAGCTTAAGAGTGATGGGACTGTTGAAAAACATAAGGCTAGATTAGCGGCCAAAGACTTCACTCATACCTAGGGCATTGATTACACCAAGACTTTTGCTCTCATAGCTAAAATGAATTCTATTAGAGTCCTTATGTCTTTAACTGTTAATTATGATTGGCCATTGTACCAAATGGATGTAAGAAATGCCTTCTTACAAGGTGAATTAGAAGAGAAAGTATATATGAGAATACCTGAAGGGTATGGGAGTGACATTCCCAAATTTCATGTTTGTAAGCTTAGAAAGGCCATCTATGGCCTTAAACAATCCCTTAAGACATGGTACTCCAAATTACATAATACCCACAGTTGCCAAACTTTCATTAAAAGTGAGGCTAATTCCTCTTTATTCACCAAATATTCCAAAGATGGAATAACGGTGATTCTCATTTATGTTGATGACATTATCATTACTAGTAGTGACCAAACAGGCATTAATTGCATTAAATCATATCTTAAATCTGTTTTTGACAGTAAAGACTTGGGATACTTACAATATTTCCTAGGAATAGAAATTGTCCATTCCAAAAAGGGACTATTTCTATGCTAAAGAAAATATACACTTGATCTACTTGGTGAAACAGGCAAACTAGGTGCAAAGATAGCTTCAACGCCAATCGAAAGCACCTACAAGTGAAGGACAAAGAAGAAGACAAACAAAAGCAGCCCAAGCCATTTCAGAATATCAAGCAATATCAACAAATTGTCGATAAGTTAATTTATTTAATCATTACTAGACCTGATATTAGCTTTGCTGCGAATCAAGTCAGTCAATTCATGCAACAACCAATGACCAACCACATGGACATGGTGAATCAGATCCTATGCTACCTTAAAGGAACACCAGGACAAGGTTTACACATGCAAAAGAATGGTCATCATGAGATCTTGGCGTATAATGATGCATATTGGGCTAGAAATGTTGAAAATAGAAAATTAACAACAGGATATTGCACATTTGTTAGAGGAAACTTAGTGACCTGGAAGAGCAAGAAATAGAGTGTAGTAGCAAGTACAACATGCGAGTTGATTTGGTTGAAGGCTTTAGTTCAAGATTTGGGGTTCAAGATTGAGGCGCTAATGAAACTATTTTGTGACAACAAAACAGCAATCTACATAGCATCCAATCCAGTATTTCATGAGAAGACAAAGCACATTGAGATGGATTGTCATTTTATTAGGGAGAAAGTTCATAATAAAACCATCTGCACCCCTTACGTTCAAAGTGAAGATCAACTAGGAGACTTGTTCACAAAGGCCCCCACTAAAAAATATATCGGGATGGCAATAAACAAGTTGAACTTGAGTAACATCTTCAAACCCAACTTGACGGGAAGTGTTGAAATAAAACTAATTGAGCCGATTGACCAATCTCAATATTGATGCCGACATCGTGACCGTGCTGCATTGGAATTTGTGTATCATAATCATTATCTCAGTCAGCATCTTAATCCTAATTAGCATCTTCAGTAGCCAAAGATAAGAATTCAAACATTCAAATTTAAATATGGTGAACATTGGAAGTTGTTTTGCAATTAGTAGAAAAAGGAAACATTGCTTTATGACTTGTAAGTAATTTGTTTAGCCTATTTTGTGTATTACAGCTTTCCTACCTTGGGAAAACAATGATTGCTGTTGGTTGTTTGCCTATTTAAAATCCTTGTAACATTTTTCTTTTAATGAAGAAAAAACAATTCTCTCATCTTCTTCATATCTCTCTCTTTGGCTGAAATTCTTAAGTTCACTTCTTATACTTTGATCATCAAAGTTAAAAAAAGCATGTTGTGGCACTTGTACTAATCACGAATACGTTTCAAGGCAATTTGTAGCAGTTTGTAGCATTTTTGGATAGAATGACTACGTTTTCAATTCAATTTGCTGCATTTTTAGGGAAAACAAAGGTATTTTAAAGCATATTACATCATTTGCAGCAAAAGCAAACAGGCTTTGAGGCAACTGCTAGCATTTTACGTCATTTTCGCATAAAATAGATTATGTTTCAAAGCATTTCATAGCATTTTCGACACAAACACACACATTTTAATCCAATTCATTAAATTTATAGAGAGATTGGTGATGTTCTGCATCATGTCGTGTCATTTTTGGCAAAAGTGAATATGTTTTGGTGGAACATTTAGTGCTTTGTGGCAATTTTGTATAAAATGGTAATGTCTTAAAGCTTGCAAGGTCATTTTCAACAAGCACGCATAGATTTTAAAGCAGTTCGTAGCATTTTACTACATATTTGGATGAATACAGCATTTCGTTGCACTTTTTTAGTGGAAACGGTGATGTCTTAAAGCATAGTACGCCATTTGTAGCGAGAGTGAAGATGTTTTGAGTCAGTTTCTAGTAACTCAAATCACTTTTGCATAAGACGGCTAGCCTTCGAAGCATGCTATTGCATTTCAGTACCAATGAAGATGTTTTTATTCAATTCGTTGCATTTTTATAGAAAACAGTGACGTTTCAAAGCATATTATGTCTTTTGTGATAGGAATAGAGATGCTTCGAGGCAATTGCTGGCATTTTATAGCACTTTTGCATAAAACTTGTTACATTTTAAAGCATTTTCATAACATTTTCGGCACAAACACACACATTTCAACCCAACCTGCTGCATTTTCAGAGAAAGTGGTGCATGTTATGATGCAAACTCTAAAGGGAATGAATTGTCACGAAAGCGGAGTTTCAAGGAAATTCTAAGTATTAATATTTCGAAAGGTTTCGACGCCATAAGAATCTTCTTAATGGAACAAGAAATAATTCTTAATAAGCCTAAATAGAACGCCACAAGTAAGTTTGATAAGTTCTAAATTGTAAAAAAGAACAATGAAGAGAAAATAATTCTTCGTAATTTTTTTGTCCAGAAAAAACTCCTTTACATTTGAGAAAGAAGTCTATTTATAATAGTTTTAAATCTAATCCTAATATAATTACAATAAAAAAATTTTCTAAGATAACAAAAAGTAATTTAGGAAAATACATAAAAGTTTACAAACTTAAGAATTCTAATAATTAATACATAAAGTACAAATTTGGCTAAGATTTTATATTGCACTCCATGGCTTGTATCTTTCCTTGTCTTTAAAATATCCAAATTTGTATAATTTATTGAGATCTTCTTAATTAATGCACTTTGACTAAAATCTCACAGCTAAGAAATTTCTTTTAGACATATCCTATAAGATAAAATTAGACAATTATTAGATAACTCTATTAATAAAGACAATTAAAATAAGCTAAGATAATTAACTTCTTAAATAATAGCTGAGTTTCCTAATTAATTAATCTAAACATGCATAAATAATAGTAATAAGCCACGGGACTCCTTCAATATCACTGTACATCCCACTTTCACACAACAACTTTTGAATATACGCTAAAAGGATTGTTTTAAATTTTTTTGCACGACTTCTTATTATAAGTTCACTAAGCCACTTCAATGGTTCCATTAACTCATAATTACATATTTTGACCTTGTTGACATTGAAGACTTCTAATTGACTTTCATTTGCTCCTTGATTTGCATCATTCCTTCCCTCTTCGAAAGGATTCATCCACGAATCATCATCATCTATATCAAAAGGAGAAAAGTCAAAAATATTAAATGTAGCACTAACACCATGCTCACCTCGAAGATCAAGTTTATATGCATTGTCATTAAGACGTTCAGTCACTTGAAATGGTCCATCTCCACGTAGATGCAACTTGCTTCTCTTTTACTTTGGAAAACGTTCTTTACGCATATACATCTACACCCAATCTCTAGATTCAAAGACCATTTGTTTTTGACCTTTGTTAACTTGTCTAGCTCTTTGCTCGTTTTGTTTCTCAATGCATAAACGAACTTTCTCATGGAGTTTCTTTACATAATTTGCCTTCTGTTGACCATCAAAACCCTTTGACACATTTAAAGGTAAAGGTAATAAATCCAAAGGAGTTAGTGGGTTAAAACCATAAACAACCTCAAATGGTGAAGAGAAGTCGAAGAATGAATAGATCGATTATAAGCAAATTCAACATAAGGTAAGAGATCTTCCTAATTTTTAAAATTCTTTTGAATAAGTGTATGCAAAAGCTGTGATAAAGTGCGATTCGCCACTTCAGTTTGTCTATTTGTTTGTGAATGGCGAGCTGTTGAAAATAGTAATTTTGTTCCCAACTTCGCCCACAATGTCTTCCAAAAATAGCTGAGGAACTTAATATCACAATCAGACATTATACTTTTCGAAACACCATGTAAATGTACAATCTCTTTGAAAAAAAGATCAGCCACATAGATGGCATCATCTAATTTGTGACATGGAATGAAGTATGCCATTTTTAAAAATTTATCAACCACAACAAAAATAAAATCCTTGTCCCCTCTAGACTTAAGCAAACCTAAAATAAAATTCATGAAAATATTTACCTATAGTTCATTAAGTATAGGCAAAAGGGCATACAAACCATGTGGCAACACTCTAGACTTAGCTTGCTTACAAGTGATACATCTCTCATAAATCCTCTCAACATCTCTATGCATATGAAGCCAAAAGAAATGCTCGCTAAGTATGTCTAAAGTCTTTTAAATACCAGAATGCCACATCAATCCTCCATCATGTGACTTTCTAACAATAACAACTTTCTAAGTGAGCAATATGGAATGCACACATGTTTCTCCCTAAAAAAATAATCATTATGTCTAAAAATCTTATCAAATGTAGCATGCTTACACGCATCATACGTAATGGCAAAATCATGATCTGAAGGATACAATTCCTTTATAAACTCAAAACCAAGCAATTTAGAGTCTAAGGAAGTAAGTAACGCATACCTCCTCGAAAGTGTATCAATAACTACATTCTCCCTACCTTGCTTGTGATGTGAATCCTTGGCGAATTCCAGCAATGCTAGTAGGTGAGTAAAGTGTGAATCAAATGAAGAGAAAAGAATCGAAATAACTAAGATTGATCCAAGGCATAAAGGCAAAGCCACCAACCAAGGAAGCCACCAACCAAGGGTAAAGGATTGGACACCCTTTTAAAAGTCTAATACAAAATAAAATAACACTAATACATTTTCCAAGATCAAAAAGCAATGACAATTACTTAACATATAAGACAATCTCAAAATGGAAAATGGACACAAATGCTTTGTTGGTGCAGAAATTGTCTTGGCCTAATACTGCAACTTTTGTAGTCAACCTCTTATCCTCCATAAATGCATTCTTGGACCTTGCAAATGATTTGAGCTTGCTTGCTGGAACTTCTAAAGTGACATAAAAGAGATAAACTAATAAAATAAAATACTAATTAACTTGAATTTCCTTAAACTTACCAATTTTCCATTTTTCCCTCCAAATAGATATTTTCTTGATTTGCTTCATGTAAGTGATGTGGCAATCAAGCAAGTGAGATATCATTGGCCCAAGTGATCATGGTTAAACCAAGGGAATAACTTGGGTCTTTAAATGGGGCTTGGGCTGAATGGGTTAAAGGAAAATTGAGTGTTTGACCAAATTGGGTTTTGGTGTTCAAATATAGTTGGGTTTGAAGAGTTAAAGTGTTTATGGGTTTGGTTCTTTGATTCATATCAGCTTGTATCGAATTACATAGGAAAACGTCTCAAAGAATTCGGCTCAGTTGGCATGTCTTTGATTTAGCTTGTTTTGTCTTTTCAAATATTTTAAAGACTTGTGATCTACATGAATTATGAACTCTTTAAGCCATAAATAGTGCTACCACGTCTCTAAGGCTCTGAAAAGTGCATACATCTCTTTGTCATACGTGGAGTATTTCAAGGCGGCTCTATTCAACTTTTCAAAGAAGTATGCTATAGGTTTCTTCTTTTGCATTAAAACAGCTCCAATTCCTACACCAGAAGCATCACATTCGATTTCAAATATCTTAGAAAAATTTGGAAGTGACAGCACAGATGCAGAAATTAACTTATCTTTAAAACAAAAAATGACTTATCTTGTGCTTCTCCCCACATGAATGCTACATTTTTCTTGATAACCTTAGTGAGAGGTGCTTCAATGATGCTAAAGTCTTTAATGAAACAACAATAGAAACTTGTCAAACCATAGAAACTCCTAACTTTAGTTACACTTTTGGGAGTAGGCCAATCTTGTATCACTTTTACCTTTTCCTCATCAACTTACAGTCCTTTTGAGCTCACTACAAAACCAAGGAAAATAATGCTATTTGTGCAAAATCTACACTTTTTGAGATTAGCATAAAGTTTCTCTCTGCACAAAGTATCTAAAATGCAATGCAAATATTGAATATGATCATTTAGACACTTGTTATAAATCAAAATATCATTGAAGTAAACAACAAATTTACCAATAAAAGCTCGTAATACATAATTCATTAAGTACATGAATTTATTAAGTGCATTTGTAAAACCAAAAGGCATAACTAACCACTCATACAATCCAAATTTAGTCTTAAATGCAGTTTTCCATTCATTTCCCTCTCCCATCCTAATCTAATAATAACCACTTTTCAAATCAATTTTAGAGAATATAAATGCATTATGCAACTCATCTAACTTAGGAATAGAGTGGTGATACTTAATTGTGATGTTGTTGATGGCACAACAACTTATGCACATTCTCCATGATTCATCTTTTTTAAGTATAAAAAGAACATGAACAACACATGCTCTCTCGCACGTACCCTTTTGACATTGAGTCTTCTACTTGTATTTGTATCTCTTTCATTTCTTCTAGATTATACCTATAAGTAGGTCAATTAGAAATAAAAGCTTCAGGAATGAAGTCAATTTGATGTTCAATTCCTCGAATGGGTGGCAATCCATTCGGAGTCTCCTCTTGGAAGATGTCCTTAAATTCTTACAAAAGAGAAGTAATGCGAGAAAGAAAAGAATGATCAAGTTCATTAATGCTCAAACATACTTCCTTGTTGTTAACTTTGATGATCAAAGTATAAGAAGTGAGCTTGAGAATTTCAGCCAAAAAGAGAAATATGAAGAAGATGAGAGAATTATTTTTCTTAATTGAAAGAATAATGTTACAAGGATTTTAAATAGGCAAACAACCAACAGCTATAATTGTTTTCCCAAGGTAGGAAAGCTGCAATACACAAAATAGGCTAAACAAATTACTTACAAGTTATAAAGCAATGTTTCCTTTTTCTACTAATTGCAAAACAACTTCCAATGTTCACCATCTTCAAATTTAAATGTTTGAATTCTTCTCTTTGGCTACTGAAGATGCTGATTATGATTAGGTTGCTGATTAGGATGCTGACTGAGATGATGATTGGGATACACAGATTCCAATGTAGCACGGTCACGATGCTAGCATGAATCTTGAGATTGGTCAATCAGCTCAATTAGTTTTATTTCAACAATCCCCCTCAAGTTGGGCTTGAAGATATTACTCAAGTTCAACTTGTTTATTGCCATCCCGATATGTTTTTTAGTGGGGGCCTTTGTGAACAAGTCTCCTAGTTGATCTTCACTTTGAACATAAGGGGTGCAGATAGTTTTATTATGAACTTTCTCCCTAATAAAATGACAATCCATCTCAATATGCTTTGTCCTCTCATAGAATACTGGATTGGATGCTATATAGATTGCTGCTTTGTTGTCACAAAATAGTTTCATTGGTGCCTCAATCTTGAACCTCAAATCTTGAACTAAAGCCTTCAACCAAATCAGCTCACATGTTGTACTTGCCATAGCTCGATACTCTGCTTCTGCACTTGACCTTGCTACTACACTCTTTTTTTTGCTCTTCCAGGTTACCAAGTTTCCTCCAACAAATGTGCAATATCCTGTTGTTGATTTTCCATCTTCAACATTTCTAGCCCAATCTGCATCACTATACGCTAGGATCTCGTGGTGACCATTCTTTTGCATGTGTAAACCTTGTCCTGGTGTTCCTTTAAGGTAGCATAGGATCCGATTCACCATGTCCATGTGGTTGTTCATTGGTTGTTGCATGAATTGACTGACCTGATTCACAACAAAGCTAATGTCAGGTCTAGTAATGGTTAAATAAATTAGCTTACCGACAATTCGTTGATATTGCTTGATATTCTGAAACGGCTTGAGCTGCTTTTGTTTGTCTTCTTCTTTGTCCTTTTGCTTGTAGGTGCTTTCGATTGGTAATTCAACAATATCAGCAATCTCATGATTCAATCCTTGTAAGAACTTAGTAATGGTAACCTCACGATTCAATCCTTGTAAGAACTTAGTAATGGTAACCTCACGATCCTCTTCAAGGTTTGCTGGGATTATTACAATCTCTATCTCTTTGTAATAGTCTTCCACAGATTTGGATCCTTGAGTCAATCTTTGTTAGGGTTGATGTAGTTCTTTATAGTAATCTTTAGGAATGAAACCTTTTTTCAAGATCGCTTTCATCTCCTCCCATGTACTAACATGTGATTCTTTATTTCGTCACCTACTCAAAATAAGTTGATTCCACCAAATTAAGCCATAATCAGTGAATTTTACTGTAGTAAGACATACCTTTTTCTCATTCGAGTAGTTATGACAATCGAAAACCATCTCAACTTTGCATTCCCATTCAAGGTATGAATTAAGGTCAAGCTTGCCTTAGAAAGGTGAAATTCTCATCTTAATACTTCCAATGTTATGGTTCACATAATCATATCTCCATTGGTTCTCCCTTGATGCTTCAGATGTTGTGTCATCAAGGTCATGATTTTCAGTTTTGTAATGTGTCCCGATTTGTCTTCTTCTCTGTCCATTAGTGTTGTGTGTTTCGGTTGATATTTGTTCTATGGTTCTCTGCATATTGTTCATGGTGGCATTGTTTTTCTCCAAACTAGTTTGTGTCTTCTCTAGTAAATCACGGTAATCATTCATTACACATTCAAGTCTCTGTGTGCCATGGTGTTTTAGATTTGAAAAGAAGATTAGAATAGCAAAATAGGTCTCACAAAGCTCTCTTCCTTTCACTTGTCACTTAACAACATACTCACAGCTCTCGTATTTAACTCTTAATATGGCTTTTATAATGGATGCTCACTCTCTTTGCCTTTTCCCACTCAATTCCTCTTCGTATGCTCTTAATTAAACTCATAAACAAATTAAAACTACTTGCATTGTTCAACCAGAGACAAATCAAGAAAGTTTTCAGTATTAATGGTAATAACAAAAGAAGGAAAGCTTATGGATTTAGGGGGTTTAGAAAGGCAGTTAGTTTAGAAAATGCTAAGAAAAGTTTCTGGTAAGTTAAGGTATTGGCCAGATTTGTTAGGTTTTGATATGATACAATTGGTATAATTAGGAGTGAAAAGAATTGATAAGGTAATTGGATATGTTGTGATTTTAGTTGAAAATGTAGTTTTGGCAAAGGCTAAAAATTGTAAATGTCCAATTTAGTTGCCAAAAATTGTAAGAAATTTTGTCAAAATTTGGTAGCTTTTGGTTCCCTAATTAATGAGACAATATTTTGGTCTTAATTGGTATTTAAAGATATTTTCCTTTCTTGCAATTTACCTTCTTCTTATTTTTTTCTTTTTTTTCTTAAAAAAAATAAATATGGAACCAATAAGGCAACTAGGACAAACAAAAAATATTGCCTAGGGTGCATTTTTAGAGAAAGGGTGACATCTCAAACCAACTTACATTGTTTACGGCGAGAACAAAAGTGCTTTGAGGCAATTTCTTGCAGCTTGTAGCATGTTTGCACAAAATGGTTACATTTTGAAGCACTTTCATAGCATTTTTGGCACAAACACACACGTTTTAATCCAATTTGCTGCATTTTCAGAGAAAGTGGTGCATGTTACACCATTTTTGAATATGCTTTAAGTTAGTTTCTAGTAACTTGCACTACTTTTGCATAAGACGGCTGCCCTTCAAAGCATGCCATTGTGTTTTTGGCACAAAAGAATACATTTTTATTCAATTCATCGCATTTTTGGAGAAAATGGCGACGTTTCAAAGCATATTGTGTCATTTGTGAGAGGAACGGACACACTTCGAGGGGATTGCTGGCATTTTATGGCACTTTTGCATAAAACCAGTCACGTTTTGAAGTGTGCTATAACATTTTCGATAAAAGCACACACCCTTGAGTTCAATTTGCTGCATTTTTTTTTAAGAAAACAGTAATGTTGTAAAGCTCACTATATCATTTTTGGCAAATAATGATATGTTTTGATGGAATTTTTAGCATTTTATGGCATTTTTGCATAAAAGCGGATCAGTCATAAAGCACCTAAGGTCATTTTCGTGAGGAACATATGCATTTTTAAACAATTTCATGACGTTGCACTGTTCTTGCGAATAAATATAGCATTTGGTTGCATTTTTGGAGAGAGGGTGATGCCCCAAACCAACTCACATCCTTTGCAGCGAGAACAGAGGTGCTTCAAGGCAATTTCTTGCAGCTTGTAATATGTTTGCACAAAATGGTTACATTTTGAAGCACTTACATAGCATTTTTGGCACAATCGTACATGTTTCAGTCCGATCCACTGCATTTTAAGGAAGTGGTGCATGTTACACCATTTTCGACGAAAACAGACTGTGTTTTGGTGAGAAATTTTAGTGTTGCATGGCATTTCCGGATGAAACACTGATGATCCAAAGCAGGGAATGCCACCTTTGGCAGGAACACATATTTTAAAGCAGAGCATCGAATTTTGTTGCATTCCCAAGATAAATACAGTGTTTTGTTGCATTTTTGGAGAAAATGGTGATGTTTTATAGCATGTTTTGCTGTTTGCAAGAAAAACAGAGACGCTTCGAGGCAATTTGATACAGTTTGTAGCATTTATGCACAAAACGGTGACCTTTTGGTGTGTGTTATAACATGCTATGTCTGGATCTAATTTGTCGCATTTTTGGTGAAAATGGTGGTGTTATAAAGCATGTTACATCATGTTCAATAAAAATGGATACATTT
This sequence comes from Khaya senegalensis, assembly GCA_032402905.1. Lineage (NCBI taxonomy): Eukaryota > Viridiplantae > Streptophyta > Magnoliopsida > Sapindales > Meliaceae > Khaya > Khaya senegalensis. The sequence continues at coordinate 1,953,596 of CP135555.1, read as the reverse complement.
CAGCGAAATTTTCAGTTCTTTATGGCATTTTTGGATGCAATGGTAATGCTTTAGGGCATGTAAGGTCTTTTTTGGCAAGAATGCATATATTTTGAAGCAATTCAAAGTATTTTACTGTGTTCTTGGATGAATATGCCATCTCTGTTGCATTTTTAGTGAAAATGGCATGTCTAAAACCATGCAGTGGCACTTGTACTGATCACGAAAATGTTTCAAGGCAATTTGTAGTGGTTTGTAGCATTTTTTGATAGAATGACTACATTTTGAAGCATGTTATCACATTGTCGGCATAAAACACATGCATTTCAATTCAATTTGCTACATTTTTGGGGAAAATAGTGGTGTTTTAAGGCATATTACATCATTTGTGGCAAAAGGCAGGGAGGCTTTGAGGCAGTTGCTAGCATTTTATGGCATTTTTGCATAAAACGGATTACGTTTTGAAACATTTTATAGCATTTTTGCCACAAACGCATACATTTTAATCCAATTCATCAAATATTTTAAGAGAATAGTGATGTTATGCAGCATATCATGCCACTTTTGGCAAAAACAAATATGTGTTGATTTTTCGCAAGTTCTTGCATTTCCTTTTATTTTAAGAGAAAATGGGGACGTTAACATGAACGTAATGCAAAACATGTTTTATATCATTTCCAACCAAATCAGTGACATTTTAGAGCTCTTTTTGCATTCTAAAGAAAATGGTGATGTTTTAGAGCAATCATCAGTATTTTGTACCATTTTCAGCAAGTATGGAGGTATTTTGAAGTATTTTACATCCTTTTGATACTTTTTTATGTGTAACAAAGTTGGTTGAAAGTGTTTTACTCAAGTTTTTGCAAAAAACAGTGATGTTTTGAAGCTTTACCATCATTTTCCGCAATAATCGTGATAATTTTATGCAATTTCATTTTTTTTATTTTCACTGAAACCAGGCATGCTTTGAACATTCTTGATTGTTTTTGAACATGAACTTAATGCTAAAACATGTTTTATATCTTTTTCAACAAAATCAGTGATGTTTTAGATCGAGTTTTCGCATTTGCAAGAAAATGATGATGTTTTCGAGTGATTGTCAGCATTTCGTACCATTTTTGGCAAGTACAGAAGTATTTTGTATCCTTT
>CP135555.1:1829365-1852840 GCA_032402905.1 Khaya senegalensis | reverse complement strand
TTATTATTTGTATAGTTGGAATATTATAATTTGTTAAATTATTTTGTTAGGTTTTATAGTTCTTACTGAGTAATTTTAAATTACTCACTCCGTGGTTGAAATAATTTTCAGGTATAGCTAGTAGGGCAGTGAAACTGGACAAACCTTCAGGACAGTGATCTGTCAAGAGAATTGGGCATACCAGCTTTTGACGTTGTAATAATTGTATTTTTGTTATAAATCGTATTTTTGATATATTGTATATGTTGTAAGTAAGTATATATATGATTAACGTTTGCTTTGACCAAAAAAAAAAAAAAAAATTAGTGTTTTTTTTATATACTTGTTTAAAAGTTATTACTTATTTTTTTAAAATGGGTACGGGAATCCCACAAAGAGGTAGTTGAAACAAAAGAAGCTTTCCAAGTCCACTTATGGGTCTAGTTTGAGCTCAAAATCTTAGAAATTTAATTGGAACAAGAAAACCATAATATCTAATTTTAAAAGCAAGACGAAGAGTTTTAACCTTAAGGAGGCTGTGAGAAGCAAAGAAAAATGTACAAATTCTAATTCTTTTAGGCTTCATGATATTAAATGCTTTAAGTGTTTTGGTGTAGGGCATGTTGCTTCTCAATGCCCAAATAAAATCACCATAATAATCATGCCAAAATTTGACAAAAATGATGATGAAGTTGGAAATGCATGCTCTTGAAGATGCAAGTGATAAAGATGGACTTGAAGATTCACATGAATTTAAAGGAGAATGACTAATGATGCGTGGAGCATTGAATGTACAAATCAAAGATGATGAGACCTAGCAACGAGATAACAATTTCACATTAGGTGTCTAATTAATAACAAGTTACATAATGTTACTATTAATGGTAGAAATTGTACTAATGTGGCTATCATACTTATGGTAAAGGAACTTGGTATGCCCTTATTAGATCATCTTAAACCTTACAAGTTAAATAGTTAAATGATTATTGAGAACTTAGAGTTGACAAGTAAGTTTTAGTGTCTTTTACTATAGAAAAGTATCATGATAAAGTCTTATGTGATATACTTCTTGTACAAGCTAGTCATATACTGTTAAGATGTCTTTGGCAGTATGATAGGTGAGCCATACATGATGGGTATAAGAAACATTAATCTTTTGTCATGAATCATAAGAAGTATACTAAGGTTATCAAGGAAAATGTAACATTCGCGTGGAGCGAAGCATAAAATAAGTTGTTTCATTATCTTAAAGATAAATTGATTTTCACACCTATATTGTCACTTTTAGATTTTTTAAAGACATTTAAAATCAAATGTGATGCTTTTGATGTAGGAATTGGAGCTATTTTAATGTAAGAGAAGAAACCTATAACATACTTCTCTGAGAAACTAAATAGAGCTGCCTTAAAGCACTCCACGTATGATAAAGAGATGTATGCACTTATCAGAGTCTTAGAGATGTAGCAGCACTATCTATGGCTTAAAGAATTCGTAATTCATACGAATCATGAGTCACTAAAATATTTGAAAGTATAAAACAAACTGAATCGAAGACATGCTAAATGGGCCAAATTCCTTAAGATATTTCTCTATGTAATTCAATACAAGTAAGGCAAGGAGAATGTAGTTATTGATACACTTTTGAGAATGTACACATTTCTTACTTCTTTAAACTCTAAATTGCTTAGTTTTGAGTTTATAAAGGAATTATATCCTACAGATCATGATTTTGCCATTGTGTATGATTCATGTAAGCATGCTACATTTGATAAACTTTTTAGACATGATGGTTATCTTTTTAGGGAGAAACATGTGTGTATTTCTCATTGCTCACTTAGGGAGTTACTTGTTAGACAGTTTAATGATGGGGGATTGATAGGGTATTTTGGTATTCAAAAGACTTTAAACACACCTAGTGAGCATTTCTTTTGGCCTTATGCATAGAGATATTGAGAGGATTTATGAGAGATGCATCACTTGTAAACAAGTTAAGTCTAAAGTCTTGTCATATGATTTGTATACCCTTTTGCCTATTTCTAGTGAACCATGGGTAGATATCTCCATGAATTTCATTTTAGGTTTGCCTAGATATAAAGGAGGTAGGGATTCTATTTTTGTTGTGGTTGATAGATTTTCAAAGATGGCACATTTCATTCTATGTTGTAAATCCAATGATGCTACTTATGTCGCTGATCACTTTTTCAAAAAGATAGTATATTTATATGGTGCTTTGAGAAGCATAATGTCTAATCGTGATGCTAAGTTCCTTAACTATTTTTGGAAGACTATAGATAAAGTTTGGAACAAAATTGCTATTTTCAATGACTTATCATCCACAAACAAATGCACAAACAGAAGTGGTGAACCGTATTAGAGTATGCCTTAAAAGCCATTCATGTTATCAACTTCAGGGATATATTTGTCTTTTATATATATTATATATTAATAAAAGAAAGAGTTATTTATACACAAATGTAGGTTGTTTCTTTTATTTAGTTATACATACAAATAAAGTATATTTGTGAATTATTTAGATAATTCATTTAATAGTTAAATGATATTATTAAAATTATTTTTTATGGAGTTGATATTGATTAAGTAAAGATATTGTACAGTAGGCATACTGAATGTCTCTGGTGAATATTATTAAATGGTATTAATAAAGGTGATATGATGGTCGTGTTATTAGAACATTAGTATAGAATAAATAGTTGTAAAAATTATTTATTTGAATAAGATCACACAACGATAAATTATATAGTATTGTATGTAGTTAATGATTTATCGTGTAATTATACTAGTGTGCGACGTTGTCCTTTGACTCGAGACATTATTGACGAATCTGGTATAGATGCACATGGTTTATATGGTAAATAATATGAGACTAGTTATATCTTGTATGATAAAACTAGTTTGGTCACGTGTTGTTTACATTTGGAAACGTGTAATGGTCAAAATAGGATCCGTTAACTTAATACGCATAAGACCAGAGTTTTCACTGACTCAATACGCATACAAAAATTAATAAATGGTTGAAAAAGTAAATCTTTGGCCAGAGTGATTAAATATCACATAAAAGAGTTCGTGGTAACGAGTTCAACGCATATAAATTAATGGTTCGTAATTTTATCGATAAAGGGTTTTGACGTATTATGAATCCTAAATTGATTAGGATTACACAACGAAAGGACTTTGTCCACACAGTATGTATAATTGAGATGAAGAATGATGAAGTATAACTTCATTGTGTATTAGCTACTATGGCACATTGCTAAATGTTAATCATAGTTGTTGAACAATTGAATAGTTCGATACACTCAAAAAATAGACTTTAATATTTATAATACCTGTAATTATATGAATGTGTATCATAATATTGGTTTAAATTGTAAATTAGTTTAAATTGTAAAAAAGTCCCATTGACGAATAATGGGCCTGATTGTGTAATTAGAAGTATTAGTATCCGTGTTATAAATAAATATATATATGTATTTATAAGTATAATACTATCCTCGTCAACCTACAGTGCTACATGAGATATTCCAAAATACCTATACAGTATTGTAGGTCTCATGTATATATATATATATATATATATTCATATGGTAGGTACGCTTGTATATGCATATGTAATTAAGCCCGTGTGATTGGATGATTGAGTAGATGCTTTACTTATTGATTGTGCAATGCTGTCCAAATGAACCTGTATGTATATGTTAGTGTGTTATAATTATTATACCGTAGTAAGGTATTAAGCATAGTTTGACTTGTGATGACACGTTGGGATTACGTGTATTGAAACATTATATGAAAACCGATTGAAATATATTTTCGTGGGTTTTTGTTGATAGTGATATAGTGTATCTATGTGTTTGGATTGAAATATATTCCTGTGCCTTTATCTTAATAATGTTATGGTGTATTTATATGTCGGAGTGGAATATGTTTTCGTGACTTAGTACTGCTAGTTTTACGATAGACCCATGCATATGAAGTCTTTTTAAAAGATAAGGACTGGCAAATGTGTTTCATAAATAATTATATTATTTATTATGAAATTTTTAACTTGCCAATTTGATTAGTGTGGGTAAAAGGGGTCATTTTATTATGATAAAGTCGATTGAGAATAAATATGTGCGGATAAGTGGTATAATTGGGATAATTATGGATCGGTAGTTTTTCCTTCATACTATTAAGGCCGCTCAGGACGAAACAAAATCTATAATAAGACTGTGGTACTCTACGGGGTATGTTGAACTCTTAGCAGCTCAGAATTGATAATAAGACTATAGTGCCTTTCAGGGTATGTTGAACCCACAGCAGTTCAGGATCAATGATAAAACTATGGTGCCTTTCGGAGTATGTTGAACCTATAGCAATTGAGAAATGAAAATAAAACCATGGTGTCTGAGAGGTGTGTTGAACCCATGGTCGGAAGCGGCTGTTCTCCATGGCGCCCTTGGGCACGTGGAACTCATGGTAGAACTATTTATTCTGCCAGTCTAAAGGACCTCGGAGTGGGCGAAGGACCATTATATATATATATATATATATATTGGAGTGTATGGTGAATATCATGACCACAATTCATAATTTACTTAATTATAACCAATTTATAAGAAAATGAATTTATGTGCATATTAGATTCAAAATGCATGGTAGAATATGTTGATCTACTAAGAGTTGCTTTTGTTTGTGTAAATAGCGATGAGATAGTAACACGCTGTGTTTCATTTGGTATGAGGACTGTCCTAATTTTTCTGTGTAGGTAGGGTAGCTTATATGTATAGGTGAACCATTGTTGAATTTCTATAAGAATTACTATTTATTCAGTCATTTGTGACCTTCCCTTTGTGTTATGATTTTTATATGTAGAGGAGGGTTTAGGGTTATCCTTATTTGTAGTCACAATCGGATTTTGTTAAAATTGTGAAATGCGGTAATGGTTGAAGTCCAATTACACTTTGACAAGTTTCAGTTCTTTAAGAGAGAACTTAACTTTATAGAAAAAGAAAACTAATATCAGCTTGAAAAAAGGAGTTGGAATCCAAATAAACTAATGGGTTAGGCAATATCTAGGCCGTCTCACTTTAAGTATATAAAATCTTGTCTAACTCACCAGTATATCTGTAAAACGAAAAGAATACATGTGAGTCCATAATAGATTAAAGATCACGTGAGATGTTTGAGGATATTGTTAAAAAGACACACTGTGTGTATTGCAGGTCATTCGATATATTAGCCTACTCATTTATACGTGTGGTTGAGGATACGGTAAGGATAAAATAGCATAAAATATGTTATGAGATAGTGTAGGAACGATATTATGAGTTTACGTTTGTTATTATTATTGTACCTTAGCGAAAAATTAGGATTTGATTGATATGTGCCACTATAGTGGTGTAGTTATGGTCTATGCAGGTGAAAGAATCCCTAGTATAGGATAAGGAATTGTAAACATGTATTGTGATTATGGTACAACTGTTAGGTTATCTTGATATAATAATAGTAAAGTGAGATAATGTGAATGTGTAATAAAATAGACTGGTAATGAATCAGTATTGAGATGATTGGGATATAGGGATCAGTCATGTATGTTCTCTCGCAATCAGCTGGGCTTGTAAGCCAACTTATAATTGAGATATGATATTAAGACTATGGTACTATGAGGGGTAGGTTGAATCCACAACTGTCCTCCAAATGACCCTGTGGGCTAGAGTAACAACTATGGTCCATGATGTTTTTAAGTATGAACGATCACCTATAAATGCCAAGAATTACTAGCATTAACTTTTTAGGAGTGGAAAAGGGTATAGAGAAGTGTTATCATACTTACTAATACCCTCACTTGAGTATATACATATGTTTGAAATATTTCTATTCTCTGTGAATATTGATTGTGTACCTAGAATATTTTGGTTATCTGGGGCCGAGTATGTGATTAAAATTGTGTGGTTACATCGATTTTCGATCAATTTCTTTTTATGTGGCTGAGACATTTAGTTATTATCTATACATATATCAATGTATTGATTTTATATGGTTATGTAGGTATTATTTGACAAGGATAGAAATAGAAATTAAACAAACACAGGTGATGAAGTTATTCATTTAGAATGCATATTACTTGAGACTGCATAACCTTTAATATGACATGTTATTAGTAGTATTACTCTGATTGAGACTGTTTATACAGAATTCATATCTGAGATAGTGCTTAAAGTTTTGGATGATATGGCATGATATCTTGTGTACATTATTGAGCATATGCGTGTCTATACATGTACATTGATATATTGACATGCATTTAATTATGTATGTGTGATCATATGAAATGGCCAAGATAAGTAGAAATTCAGGTAATATGCTCCTTTCTTTATTTAAGTATGGTATTATCTTACTAAGTAATGTGGTGTGCTCATCCCTTTGTAAGATTATTATTTTTCAAGTAATTACGATATAGTAATAGCGGTTCCGGAAAGTGCAGTTGAGGCAAAGATTTTCTGACAGTGCATAATATATTTGAGGTTTATCTCATTGTTATGTAATTTCCTTTTTGCGCAATTTGAAATAGTATTTCTATTAAGCTGTATAACAATTCTTTAAAAAAAAAAAAAAAAACTATTTTAGTTGTTACTATATATGTGGTTACTTTTTAAAAATCTTTCGGATAAATACAAATTTCGCTTCACTATAAGAAAGCATTGATCTACCTTTTCGACAACTTCAATGCATTACATGCCATGTGAATAGGAATGAATGGAAGGGGGTGTTACATAAGATGATCGCATGTGATGTGAATTTATAATGGCCAATTGAGAACATAAATGATGGTATTTGATACTATGGTTCAACCATGTGATGATGTGTTTATGAAAATTAGTTTTTGTCAATGTTGAGATTATGTTTCAATGAGTTGAAAAATTGGTCCATGGTTCTCATGTTGTTGGAATTGAATTTCATCAACATTTATGCATGTGTGATATTGATTCATGTTTGTGTAAAGAATTCACGGTGCTTGGCTGAATACGTGCATTTAAGAAAATTATGTTTTCATGAATATATGTGATATATATGTATGTACATGTTGTGGAAATTGAAATGTTTAATTCCATGTTTCCATATATGTACCATGATATGTGTTGGTTAATGAAAAATTATTTCTCATGGTGGACTTATGTGTTTAAGCTTGTTGAACATATGTATGCATCAAGCATTGATGTATAATGAATGATGTATGATTATACATGTAATGAGATTATGTGTATATGTATGCATAAGATTATGTGATTATGAGATAATATGTCTTGCTTGTTTATGAACTAACTAAATGCAAGATTTTATGTATTTGAAGTCCTTGAATGCTTGCATGCATGATGATGTTTTGTTTCATGCATGTAAATATGATTTTGTGCATGAAATGATGCATATGTGATATGTATATATATTGTGCATTTAATTTAAAATATATATGTATAAGATACAAGTGTATATATTTATACACATTATACATAGTATGGACATACATTGATATGTATATAATTTCAAAAACAAAATATTAGGTTAGCTCAACAACATAAACAAGCATAACGTGGTTATTAGTTTGGCTAGTTACTAAAAAATTACAAAATTAACACAACAACAAATATCGAAAATTGCTTGTAAGACAAGAATTTTGGAAAAATCAAGCAAATTCAACAAAAAATTGATAATAACATGTAAAGTGTTACACGTGTATTAACAATTAAAGAATTATTAATAAAACATGCATTAAATTGTTTTAATAAGAATAAAATGTGAATATATGTATATTTGATATATATACTAAAAGTTAATGAATATTTATTTATGAGATAAATAAATAATAAATAATTTACATGTTAAAGATATGTATTTCATATATATGAGATTAACGTGTAAATTGAATCTCTCATAATATTATTAAATCTATGTTTTTCGTGGTGGAATAACAACGAATTCTATGATTTAGTATTGTATCATAAAATTCTAAAATGTGAAAGGTGTAGTATTTATGTTATAGAATTTATTTATCTAGTTTTTAAGTGTATATTATTATTTGGATCAAAATTCTAAAATATAAGGGTCAAATGAGTGGTACATTTGAAGAAAGCACAATGGTTCGAATTTAATTGGTTTAGGATATCAAGATCTAAAATATAAGGTGTTTAAGATTATAGTAAGGAAAATGAATCATACCTTACATGAGATGTAAAACAAAATTATTTTCTACTTATTGAAATTAATTAACTAAGATTTTAAAATGTGAGGTTGATTAATTTTAATAAAAACTCGATTCCCTATTAAAATATTAAGCATGTTAAATCTTTAACAAAACTTTTGAGTCTTAATTTGGGGAGTGTATAATTCAAATTAAATAGTAAGAGTTAATATAATTAGCGTTGCTGACAACTTTCAAATGTTTATGCATGTTAAAACTTATTTATGGTTGGAAATTTTACATATATGAGATGTATGTACACTTGGCATTCCAAGTGTTTGATGAAATACTTGAATGAACTCAAGTTTGTGTTTAAAGAATGATTTTATATATTGCAATACTTTAAAGATCTTTCAACTTTTGTAGCAATAGCTACTCCATTGGCCATCTTTAATACGATCTCGTTTTTTTGAAATGTAAAGCTATTTTGCATTGCTAGCAAGGAGACACATATATGAGTAGTAGTTGCTGAATCAACTATCTATGATTAATTATCTGAAATAATATTTATTTTATAATCAATGATATAATAGCTATGTATACTTATACTAGTCTTCTTAAGACCCTCCAATTATTAAGGATAATTTATCTTCTAATGTCCAAGCTTCCTATAGTGAAAATAATTTCCTTTGTCTTTATTTTTATTTGTATTAGATTAAATTTTCTTAAAATTCTTTTTCTTTGGACCAACTTTTAGCCTTCTCTTTTGTGGCTTCTTTAACTTCCTACTAGTCTCATTAGTAAAAACCATTTAAACATCCTCATGCCCTTCATTCTATTATTTTGTCTATAGAACTTTTGAAGCTTATTGAGTAGCTTCGGAAGAGTCCGCTAATTTTATTTAAATTATAATTAGTTATAAGTGATTTATAACTAAGAGAGAGAGATTGAAGAATCAAATTCACCTTGATGTGGTCAGGCATGACCACGCCATATGCATCCAACTGCTCTAAATGTTTATCATGTTGATGACATGATCATTTGATGGCACTCTTTCCCTGAGCATCATATTAAAGAGAAAAGCACACAACTCATATACTATTACTCGAAAATTATTACCATACAACTTTTGCAGAGTGATAAAAATATCGTAGGCATTATAGAACTTCTCATGTCTAGTTTAAAATTTTCTATTCATCGATGCTAGCATGTAGCCCTGAACTCTTCGATTATCATCGTGCCATTTTTCAAATGCTTTACGATTACTACGTGAACATCTTTATCTACCTCAAGTGGTAAAGCAGCATTTAAGATATAGCTAAGTCTCTTGGAATCGAGAACAATTCTCAAATTTCTGAGTCAATCTTTAAAGTTTTGCCTCAGTAAAATATTATTGTCCAAAATTCTTAGAAGAGTGTTATTGGATATTTTGTATGTATTTATATCACCAATTTGAGTAATTGTGAGAAACAAAGCATCAGTTAATGTTATATATATATATATATATTCAAATAATTTGAACAATAACAATCAAATACTTTGAATGTTATTATGCAATGTTAATTGTATTAACTCCCACTATTTAATTTGAATCCTACATTCCTCAAGTTGAGACTTAAAAGTTTTCATTAAAGATTCAATAAATTATTATCTTAGTAAAAAATCAAATTACTTTTAAAATTAATCAACTTTACATTTTAGAAATCTTGGTTAATTAATCTCAGTAAGTAGGAAATAATTTTTTATTATATCTTATGCAAGGCTTCATTCATTTTCCTTACCTAAGTCTCATACACCTCACATAATAAAAATCTTGGTATCTTAACATTTTAAAGATGATAAACATTATTAAGCAACCTAATGCCTTAGTGTTTACCATAGACTTTAAACTATACATGGATTTGATCTTTCAATCCCTCCCTCAAATTTCAATCAATTTCTTACAAATTATAGTATGAATAAATTAGAACACACCCTCCCTGAACTTATGAAAAAGATTATCCCTTATCATAAAAAAATTCATACAAAGAATAGGAAAGAGACTATTTTTATTGTCATTTAGTAAGACATCTTTTATGAATAAAGGCAAGAAAACCTTCGAATACAGACCCAAAGGAAGTGTCTCAAAGAAAAAGGGCAAGGTCAAACTGTAACACCCCCTTCCTTTCAGTTCTATTCATGTAGCATATAGTATATTAAAATTATCGAAAAGGTAAAAATCAACGCTTTCTTATAGTGAAGCGAAGTTTTCATTTGTTCAAAAAAATTTATAAAAAATAACCACATAAATAGTAACAACTAAAATAGTATTATATATATATATATTTTTCTAAAGAATTGTTATGCATTTTAATGAAATTAATACTTCAAAGTACACAGAAATGAAATTATATAACAATGGCCTAAACCTTAGATATACTATACCCCGTCCCAAAATCTTTGTCTCAACTGCACTTTCCGAAACTGCTACCGCTATATCGTAATCACCTGAAAATAATAATCCCACAAAGGGGAGAGCACACCACATGGCTCAGTAAGATAATACAATACTTAAATAAAAGAAGGAGCATGTTACCTGAATCTCTACTTATTTTGGCCATTTCACACAATTCCACACACACATGTAAATGCATGTCCACATATCAATGTACATGTACCGACAAGTATATGCTTAATAATGTACAAAAGATACCATATCATATCCTTTAGAACTCTAAGCACTATCTCAACTATGAATTCTGTATAACCAATCTCAATCAGAGTAATACTCCTTATAATATACCATACAGAGGTAATGCAGTCTCAAATAATATATTTTCTAAATGAATCGCTTCATCACCTGTGTCTGTTTAAATCCTATTTCTATTCTTATCAACGAACACCTACATGACCATATAAAATCAATACATAGTTATTCATATAAATAGCAACTAAATGTCGCTGCCACATAAAGAGGAATTGCTTAAAAGCCGGTATAACCACACAATATCAATCACACACTCGGCCCAAGATAACCAAAATATTCTAGGCACATAATCAATACCCACATAAGATATTAATATTTTAAACATCTAAATATATATACAAACAAGGGTATTAGTAGAAACAATAACAAGGTTTCTATATGCCATTTCCCCTTTCGGAAGGTTGGTGATAGAAATTTTATTGCGTTTACAAGTGATCGATTATACTTAGAAATATCATGGATCATAGTTGTTACTTTAGGCCACTGGACCATTTGGAGGACAGCTGTGGATTCCACCTACCTTTCAGGGTACCACAGTCTTAACGTCACACTTCTATTAGAAACTGGCTTACAAGCCCAGCTAAGTGAGATGAAACATACATATTCGATCCACATATCACAATTATCTCAATACTGGTTCATTACCAGTCTATTTTATCATACATTCATATTATTTCCTTATTCTTACTATATCAAGATAACCTATCCGTTGTACTATAATCGCAAATACACGTCTACCATTCTTTATCCCATATTAAGGATTCTTTCACCTACAAAACCATGACTATATCACTATAAAGTCACATATTAATCCAATCCTAATCGTTCGCTAAGGTACACTGACAATAACAAATGTAAACTCATAACATAGTTCCTACACCATCATATTCTCACCGTATTCTCAACCATACGAATAAACGTGTAAACTAATATGTCGAATAACCTGTAATACATCAAGTGCGCCTTTTCCGCAATATTCTCAAGTTTCTCATATGATCTTTAATCTTATTATGAATTCACACATATTTTTTTTGTTTCACAAACATACCAGTGAGCTAAACATGATTCTATATACTAGAAGTGAGGTAGCCTATATATTGCCTCACCCATTATCTTATTTAAATACTAATTCTCCTTTTTCAAGCTGATGCTAGCTCTTTGTTTTTGCAAGATTAAGTTCTCTCTTAAAGAATTGACACTTGCCAAGGGGTAATTAGACTTCAACCATTTCCGCAATTCACAATCATAACAATAATCCGTTTGTGACTGTAATTAAAGGTAATCCTAGACCCTCCTCTACATATGAAAATCAGAATACAAAGGGAGGTCATGAATAGCTATATGAATAGTATTTCTTATAGGAATTCGGCAAGAGTTTGCCTATACATATAAGCTGCCCTATCTACACAAGAAAACCATGACAGTCCCTATACCAAATAAAACACAACGTGTTATTGCCTCATTGCAATTCACACTAACACAAGCAACTCTTAGCAGATAGAAGTATTCTACCATACAGTTTGAATCTAATAAGCACACGAATTCATTTCCTTATAGATCGGTCATAATTAAGTAAATTATGGATCGTAGTCATGACATCCACCGTACACTTCAATATATGTATACAATGGTCATTCGCCCACACTGGGTTCTTCAAACCAATAGTATAATTAGTTCTGCCATGGGTTGCATGTACTTAAGAACGCCATGGAGAACAGCTGCTTCCTACCATGGGTTCAACATACCTCTCAGGCATCACAGTTTTTATTATCATTTCTCAATTGTTGTGGGTTCAACATACCTCGAAGGGTACCACAGTCTTATTATCAATCCAGAGCTGCTGTGGGTTCAATAAACCCCGAAGGGTACCATAGTCTTATTATCAATCCGGAGCTGCTGTGGGTTCAACATACCCCGAAGGGCACTACAGTCTTACTATAATGATACTGCTCCATCCTGAGCGGCTTTACTAGGGTAACGAAAAAACTACCGATCCATACTTATCCCAATTATACCAGTTATCCACACAGATTTATTCATAGTCGACTCAGTCATGACAACATGACCATTTTGCCTACATTAATCAAGCAGCACGTTAATAATTTCATGATAGGTAATATAATTACCTATGAAACACATTTATTAGTCCTTATATTCTAAAAAGACTTTATACGCATGGATTTATCGTAAGGCTAGCAGTACTAAGTCATGAAAATATATTCCACTCTGGCATATAAATACACTATAAAACAATCAAGATAAAACACAGAAATATATTATAATCCAAACACATGGATACACTATATTACTATTAATACAAATTCACAGATACATATTTTAATCGGTTATCATATATTGCGTCATTACATGCAATCCCAACATATCATTACAAGTCAAAATATACTCATTACCTTACTACGGCACAATAATTATAACATACTAATGTATACATACATGTTCATTCGGATAACATTGCAAAACATCAAGTGCAACATCTACTCAATCATTCAATTATAAGGGCATAATTACGTATGTATATACAAGCGTACCTACTATATAAATATATAAATACAAACATGGAACATACAATACTATATAGGTATTTTAGAATACCTAATGTAGCATTGCAGGTCGACGGTAATGATATTACACTTATAACTATATATACATATATATATATATATTTAACACACAGATATTAACACTTCTAATTGCACAATCATGCCCATTCCCGGTCAATGGGACTTTTCTATAATTTAACCCATTATTATGATATACATTCATGCAATTATAAATATTATAAATATTAAAATCTATTTTTTCACAATTTAAATATTATATTATCTTACCTCCGGGCAGCCAGTACCTATACGAATGATGAAAAACTGTCCCAAAGAGGGTATACGCGTTCGAAATACTCTTACGTATGCTACAGATTTTTTCTCGAAAAACATGCAAGTTAATGTTTATGGGCACTATTTATAGGCACTATTTAACCCACAAAATTTTGGTTTCCGTTTTACGAACGGAACATACAATTGCGATCTTTGCGATGCCAAGATACTATCTATGGTGTCCATATGCCACAAAACACAAATTGAAGCATTCAAAATCACTAAAAATTCTAAAATTTCAGATTTTAAGGTACCTACTTTGGGCCCTCAAATCATTATCGAAACTCATTCCAAATTGAGATCTAAACATACTGCGTTGAAGTACGAGTGTCAGAGAGCACATTGATCGGTTCAGATTCCACCGGAGCTATACCAATCGCCAGAAATCTTGCCAAAAAGACACCTTCCCGATCAGCCTTCCCTCGCCAGAATCCGGTGACCAACTGCCAGAACTGGGCACACCACCGTGAAGAGGACAGCGAGACGGTGCCAGACGCGCCGGAGGTGTCGGTCAACTCGCCGTGGACCGCCGTGAATTACCAGTCAAAGTTCACGTCGGTGACGTTTCAGGCGGCGTGTGAGGGCGCGTGGCAACGGCGATCAGGGCGAGGTTGGCGGCGTTGCACTCGTGACGGCCCGGCAGTCCTCCACTCATCGGCAGTAAGGTGATCTGAGGTCCGGTGACAAAAGTCACTGTTCACAGGAGAGAGAACCGTGGGGAGGAGAGAGAAAAGAGAAAGAAAAGGGAGGGAAAAAAGTGAGGTGGTGTTGTCAGATTTTCCAACCCGTCCCGCTTATATAGTCGTGCACGCACGACGAAAAATTGCAACTTTTCGCTTTCGTCGTCAAATTTTTGATACCGGTAATGAAATACTGAATTTTTCGCTTATACAGTACACTGTCTCGAATACTGGTCAACTCTCTCTTATCAAAACTCTCAAAAATACTTTATTATAACTCTATGATAGGATTTTAAGAGTATAGAAATTTCAAGATGTTACACAAGCCTGGTAAGAAAAGTCAAACCAAAGATGAGTGTTATCAGTGCAAGAAGCTCGAACATTGGAAGAGGAATTTGTCTTTTCTATTTGGAGAACTTGAAAGCAAATAAAACGCAAGGTACATTTTCTTGTCATGATATTGAAATTGAATTAAGTGTTAGCTTAGATTCAAATGCTCGGATTATAGATTTAGCTACCACCTCACATATTTGTATGTTATTACATGACCTTTAGAGTAACAAGTCAGTCAAAAAAGGTGTAATCACGTTGAAGATGGCAAATGGAGCAAAAGTTATTGCCATATATTCAGGGACTTGCAGACTTGTTTTTCCATTAGGCTATACTTTTGTATTATACAATGTATTATATTTTAATATAGCTAATAGAAATATTTTATCTGTCAATCAATTGTGTAAACATAGTAGCACTTTTATTTTTGACAGCTGCAAATATTGTATTTATTTAAGAAATAAATTAGTTAGCATTGGTTTGAATGTAAATGGATTATATGTTCTTGAAAAAAATAAAATTAACATCACAAATACCATTAATAAGAAAAGGTCTATAAACTATATCCACTAGGTTCTAAACCTTACCTGATTTGTGAATCCTATCTTCAAGGAAAGATGACTAAATCACCTTTTATTGGTAAAAGGAATAGAGCTAGTTAAGTGCTTGAATTAATCCATACTGATATATATGGTCCATTTAGTAAAATGGCCAAAAATGATATCTTTTACTTCATAACCTTTACTGATGATTTTTTACGATATGGATATGTGTACTTAATGAAGTATAAATCATATTCATTTGAAAAGTCTTAGGAATCTAAAGTAGAAGTTGAAAACACAAACAGGAAAGAGTATTAAAACTTTACAATTTATTCATGGTGGAGAATACTTAAGTACTAAATTTTTAGATTTCCTTAAGTTTAATGGCATAATCTCTCAATTAACACCTCTTTATACACCTCAACATAATGGTGTATCAGAAAAAAGAAATTGTACTTTACTTGATATGGTACGATCTATGATGAGCTTTACAAACTTACTTACATATCTTTGGAGATATGCTTTTTATATCACAATTTACATCTGGAATAGGACTATAGCCAAAGTAGTTCCCAAGACACCATATGGATATGGTATGGGAAACTATCAAGCTTTAATCATATGAAGTCTTGGGATTAGCGATTCTTACCATTTTAAAATTATTCAACCTATATTTTTCTTCAGTAATAACTAAAATACAACCCTTAACTCAATCATCTCTCATTTGATCCATCAACGCTAATCCAAAATGATAGTTTTGCCCTTTACTGTTATTTTGACCCATTTTTTGCTAAAATTGCTCTAACCAGAGTTCTAAAATTATTTTATATATTTCACAGCCCAAAACTTAAAATATACTACAAAAATAATTATACTAAGGTTTCAAAGGAATTTCTAGATTTGAGGATGTTACAATTCCTCCCCTCTTACAGGAATTTTGTCCTCAAAATTTAGGCGAATAGTCCTAGATGCCTTTCTTTCATGTTATGCTCCATCTCCCAAGTTGCTTCCTCCACTTTTTGATTTCTCCACAACATTTTTACCAGTGGAATTTTCTTATTCTGAAACTCCTTTATCCTTCTATCCAGAATCTGTACAGGACGTTCCTCATAAGACAAATTTCCTTCTAATTTCACTGCTTCAAGTTGTAACACATGGGAAGGGTCACTGATATACTTACGAAGGAGAGACACATAAAATACATTATGGACTTTATCCAAACTCGGAGGTAAGGCTACTCTGTACGCCACTTTACCAACCCTTTCTAAAATCTCATGCGGTCCCACATACCCGGGTGCCAACTTGTCCTTTCGACCAAACCTCATAATATGCTTGTATGGAGCAATTTTTACAAAAACTTTATCGCCAACTTGAAATTCCACCATTTTCCTTTTTAAGTCGGCATAACTTTTTTGTCGATCTTGAGCCTGTCTTATTCTTTCCTTGATCACCCGTACATCTTCAATCATTTTTTGAGTTTGTTCTGGCTCTAGAACTTGGTTAATCTCATCTTTTTCAGCAAAATCATCCCAATACAGTAGGGATCTGCACTTTCTCCCATAGAGAGCCTCATAGGGTGCTATCTTAATAATGGCCTGATAGCTATTGTTATACGCAAATTCCATTAAGGGTAACATATCATGCCATGACACCTGATAATCCAAATAACATGCCCTTAGCATGTCTTTTATAATCTGGTTGACTCTTTCAGTTTGTCCATCTGTCTACGGTTGATAGGCAGTACTAAAGGCTAATTGGGTGCCTAATGTTCTTTGTAAACTTCACCAAAAAGTTGATACAAATCTAAAGTATCTATTTGACACAATAATTTTAGGCACTCCGTGCAATCTCACAATCTTCCGAATATAAATTTGTGCTAACTGATCCGTATTGGTGGTGTCCTTCATAGGAATGAAGTGAGCGGTCTTGGTCAATCTATCTACTATCACCCATCTAGCATTAAATCCTTCTTGTACTTTGGGAAGTTTGACAATAAAATCCATAGAAATTTCTTCCCATTTCCATTGTGGGATCCTCAACGGCTGTAACAATCTAGAGGGTCTCTGATACTCAGCCTTTTCTTGTAGGCAGATTAAGCATTTTGATACATAATCTCCTATATCTTTTTTCATTCCATTCCACCAGAAGTTTCTCTTGAGATCCTGATACATCTTTACACCCCCGGGATGAGCGGTGTAAAGCATATCATGAGCTTCACTTAGGACTTTCTTTTTGAGTTCTGAATCTTAGGGCAAACACACTCTACCTCGGAATTGAAGGGTATCTCTACTTATCTGAAAATCTATTTTTTGGCCTTCTTGCATTTGTTGGCGAATGTTCTGACACCAGTTGTCAACTGTTTGTTTCTCTTTTATCTTTTCCAATAAAGCGGGTTGAATTTCTAATTTAGTGATTCGCCCCACCATCACCTCTAATTTTCCGTCCGTTAACTCATGTTGTGCTCTTTTTTGAGCAATCAATGGGACACCACAACCTTCGTACTAAGTGCATTCGCTACAACATTTGCCTTTCTAGGTTGGTATTTTATCTCACAATCATAATCTTTAAGCAGTTCTAACCATTTTCTCTATCTCATATTCAACTCTTTTTGGGTGAAATAATACTTCAAGCTCTTGTGATCTATGTAGATATTACATTTAACCATATACAAATAATGTCTACATATCTTCAGGGCAAATACAGCCGCTGCTAATTTCAAATTATGGGTTGGATAGCGTGTCTCATAATATTTCAATTGTCTTGATGCATACGCTATCACCTTCCCATTTTGCATCAAAACTACCCCTAATCCTTGATATGAAGCATCACAGTATACATCATATTCTATTCCATCTTCAGGCGATACCAAAATAGGAACAATGGTTAGTCGCCTCTTCAAGAGTTGAAAGTTTTCCTCACAACTATCTGTCCAAAGGAATGGGGTTCCCTGCCGAGTTAGATTGGTGAGTGACTTAGATATTCGTGCAAATCCTTGTACAAATCTCCTATAATACCCCGCAAGACCTAAAAAACTTGTTACTTCTCTAACAGTTTTGGGCCTTTGCCACTTTAAGATTGCTTTTACCTTACTATGATCCACCATTATCCCTTCCTTTGACACTACATGTCCTAAAAATACTACATTTTTCATCAAAAACTCACATTTTGAGAATTTGGCATACAACTTACGCTCCCTCAATCGTTGAAGCACAAACCTTAAATGCTGGGTATGATCACTTTTTGACGGAGAATATATAAAAATATCATTTATAAACACCATGAGAAATCTGTACAAACAATCATGAAATATTCTATTCATTAAATCCATAAAGACTGCTGGAACATTAATCAACCCGAAAGGCATCACAACAAACTCGTAGTGTCCATAACGAGTGCGAAAGGCAGTCTTGGATATATCTTTGTCAGCAATTCGCAACTGATGATATCCCGACCTCAGATCAATTTTTGAAAATACTGACGCTCCTTTTAATTAATCAAAGAGGTTATCTATCCGTGGCAGGGGGTACTTGTTTTTTACCGTCCGCTTATTCAACTCTCTATAGTCAATACACATACAGATTGACCCGTCTTTCTTTTTTACAAACAATATCGGTGCTCCCCACAGTGAATAACTTGGGCGAATAAACCCCTTTTCCAGCAACTCTTGTAATTGCTTCTTTAATTCCTGTAGTTCAGCTGGAGCCATACGGTACGAAGTTTTTGAGATTGGGGCTGCACCAGGTTCTAGCTCTATACTAAACTCCACTTCTCGTTCCGGAGCTAATCCTGGTAACTCTTTTGGAAATACATCTAAAAATTCATTTACTACAAGAACATCCTGTATCCCCAATTTTGGCATTTCATTGTTATGTACAATATGAGCTAAGTACTCTATACATCCTTTTCTCAACATACTCCTAACTTGCATATTACTGATAATCATACTAAGTTGTCTACCTTCACCGAAATTAAATTTATCCCCATCATTTAATTGAAATCGGGTCTTCTTTTTTTGACAGTCAATTCTCACATTATACCTCTCCAAAAAGTCCATGCCTAAAATAATATCAAAATCAAGCATGTGCAACACAATCAAATCTACTCCTAACTCTCTACCCTATATTACTACCTGCTCATTTTGGAGAATCATCTCAATTTCTACCCTATTCCCATCTGAGATCTCTATCTCGATAGGATATAGTGGATTAAAGGGTTCTATTTTCACTCTTTCTAACACAGCAAAGGCAATAAAAGAATGAGTAGCCCCAGAATCTACTAAGGCATACAAAGGAGTAGAATGAAATAGAAGCTGACTGGTTACTACAAAAGGGCTAACCTCTGCTTGGCTCTGAGCTATCGTATACATTTGAGCCTGTAACCCCTTGATAGTCTGAACAGGTTGAACAGCTATCGATTGTAAAGTATTCTGCTGTTGAGATCTGACAAGTGGCGAAGGGGCTTTACAATAAACTCTGATGTGACATGGTTGTCCATATCTATAACAGATGATCTGTCCACCTCCGACATGACATTCTCCAATATGGTTCCTCTTGCATCGAGGGCATTGGGGAATTGTGCCCTGGTGCGACATTTTGTTATTGCGCTAATTCTTCATATTCTTTTGAGGAACAAATTTTCCTTGACCTTTCCAATTTTGTGGTCCAAAATTGCGGCATCTCGCAGATGAGGAAGGACTAGAAGATTGAATGATAGGTGTAAGTAATGTTGGTGCAGTGGATGGTTTGCCCCTTATCTTGTTAATATTAACTTTTGTTCTTAATGCTCTGTTTAGGGCTTTTGCATAATCCATCGGAAGTTGTGTACTCGACATTAGATGGATAGTTATATCTGGTCGAAGCCCTTGTAAAAATCTATCTCTCTTAAATTTAGGTGTGCTGACTATTCTAGTGGCAAATTTAGCCAACGCATTGAACTTAGTAGAGTATTCTTTGACACTAATTCCTCTCTACTGTAAGGTTACAAACTTTTGTACCTTTGAAGCCACAACATCTGCAGATCTGTACTGCCTTTCAAAAAGTCTCTTGAATATTACCCAGGACAAGGTAGAAATATCTACTGCTTCTTGGGTCATTTCCCACCAAATCCTTACATTTCTCTGAATCGATCATAGTAAATAGCTTCACGGAATTTTCTACTGATCTTATCCACTCGTCCGCTACCATAGGATCATGTGTTCCCTGGAACTCTTTAATGGAATGCTGGCTAAGTAAACCTTGAATAGATGGGGGCCTACTTTGTGTTGCCCCTGGTACTCTTTCAGTCTCTGGTATAGTATTAGGTGTAGCCAAAAATTCAGTAGCTGGTTCAAGAGTGGGTGTAGTAGCTGGTACCAAAAAATTCTCAGGTATTAACCCCCCCAAGGTTTTCCGTACTACTTGCTAAATTATATTTCTAAGTTTAGGTGCATCTATAGTAATTCCAGTCGATTGAGGTGGAGTAGAAGTTTCTGCCCTCTCTTGAGGGGCACTAGCTCCTCTACCTCTCCCCCGTCCTCTCATAGAGCGTCTACTTTGCATTTTACTTAACAATACAACATATCTAATTAGATAACTATAACACTCATTTTGTACGACACATACCATTTAATTCATACCATGATATTCTCAACATATACTTGTACCAATAAGATAACACATGCCAAAATATACCAATAAATAAATCACACTAAAGTAAAATAGGTACCATACTCACATTTTGTATATACAAATAGTTTTGTTGCATGCGATAGTAATATATATATATACAACAAAATTTATACATTGTTTATGAACAATATATATATATATATACAATAATACTTTTTCTTATTTACAATATGTACATTGTCTTATCACACTAAATCTTGACTCTCTCTACTAATCTCCTAAAGATAAGTAACCTGCAAAATCTACCTCCGCATCGAGATCAGTGTGCTCGGATATATTCGTCCATGTAGTATGTGTGGGAGACTCAGAATCTATAGGGTACAGACTAGAGTCTATTTCTACGGAACACTCCGAGGGCTCAGTCTCTACGTAATGATCAGCCGGATCAACCTTACTACTAGAAGGATTTAGAGGAGGCTCAGATGAGTCACTTTCGGTACTTGAGGAATTTGGTGGAAAGGAATAAGTGTTAGGGAATGAATATGAGCTCTCAAATAAATCGGTCTCTATGGCCAAATCGGATGGTTCACTACCACTAGAGGAAAACCATAACTCTGGTGGCTAAGGTTCAGAAGCTACAGGAGATGGGGGTGCATGCATGGTGAGCTGGACAGAAAAAGGGTCCTCCACTCTCGGGGAATAAGAATCTAAACCTCTCATCAGTACCTCTGGGTAAGTAATAACTCCTCGCGCTGGAAGAGAATCTAAAATCCTAAGTGAAGAAGGGGTATTAAACTCTCCTATGGTAGAGGTAGTAGCCTCATCATATCTTCTCTTAGCTAAAGCCACTCTCCATTGCCTTTTAGGGCAATACCTCCTCCTTTCTCTTTTAATTCAATAAATCCTACTAATCATTAATTTATTCTTATTAACACCCATCCCATAAACCTTCATACCTTTTAGGGCATCTATTTTTATCTGTTTGGTAGCTCCAGGACCTAGATCTGTATGTAAACAAATACTATTTTGATTCTTCATCTCCCTTTCAATCTTTTCATTCTCCCTCAGAATAACTAATCTCTCTAGGTCCCTTACCATAACCTCACAAAATATAGAGTTCTCCTATCTATTGAAAGAAGACCAGGAGTCAAATCTTGGCCTACGTGTAGACATACCTACAATCATATCGAATCTCGATCTGCGTGTAGACATACCTACAATCATATAAAACTATCTCATAAAATAACGTAATACTATAATTTATACAGGTACTAAATTAAAATTATATACTTACATCTTCTAAGACATTGGACATACCACAACATAACAAAATAATTTATTTATTGTTATTATTATTTTTTAAAATATATATACTTTCACAAAATTTTTTCAGAAAAATTCGTTCTGATACTAATTTGTGGGATTCCCATACTCATTTTTTTTAAAAAAAAATGAGTAATAACTTTTAAACAAGTATATTAAAAAAATACTAATTTTTTTTTTCTATTATTGTCAAAATAAACATTCATCGTATATACAACATTTACAACATATACAATTCTCTTGACAAGTCACTGTCTTAAGAGTTTGCCTGGTTCCATTGCTCTACTAGCTATACCTGAAAATCATTTCAATCATAGAGTGAGTAATTTAAAATTTCTTAGTAAGAACTATAAAACCCAACAAAATAATTTAACAAACTATAACATTCCAACCATACAAATAATAACTAATTAGGACAACAATATATTCCGTATATCTAATGTTACACAATAACCAGTTAGGATTAACTATCATAACTACGCAATTAACAACTCAATGAGGATATTACTAATAATCATAGTATAGTACCACTTTCCTTTGTACATTTTCTACTCCATCTATTCTAATTCTACTATCCTGTTCTCTTTTCATTTGATTAGTCATTCTTAAGCAAATTATGGATCGTGACTATATTATTTATCTTACACACCAATACATGAATAAGTTTGGCACAATTACAATGCTACCATGGGTTCATCATGCCCTTAAGGGCACCATGACGAACTGTCGCTTCCTACCATGGGTTCAATGTGCCCAAAGGCGCCATGGAGGACTGTTGTGGTTTCTCACATACAATTCTGAACACCACAAGGACGACTGTGGGTTTTATGTGTCCCAAAGAGCGCCACAGTAAATAATAAATCATTATTTTATTTTGTCCTAAACGGCTTTGCCGGTGTGTAAGAAAATTTCGAAATCATACCTTAAAGATATTAACCACTTATACATTTCTCCACAATTCATCATATGCTCATATTACCTATTTACCCTTTACTATTACTCAAGGACTTTTTAGTAATTTATTAAAATTTTAATAATCATATATACAATATTTTTATAATTTTTTTTCAATATAAAATAATTTATACCTATCGTCGCCTTTCAATAGCTACTCATTTATGTACCACCAAATTAATTATAAAAATAATATTCCGAATAATAACAATAACTAATTCATATATATATATATATATATA